>JAAAKM020006971.1:3268139-3281892 GCA_010016025.2 Alatinidae sp. Z8VKAUB7J3 | reverse complement strand
AAAGATTAGTTTGTAAAAGATCAGTTCGGGAAAGATTAGTTTGTGAAGGATAAGTTTGCAAAAGATCAGTTTGGGAAAGATTAGTTTGTAAAAGATCAGTTTCTTAAAGATCAGGCGAGGCACGTTTGGATATAACAAGGCAGAGAATAAACACCATTAAAGGACAGGCCCTAACTGTCGCTTGATGGCACCTGCCAGCACAAAGACTGGGCCTGAAGTGAGAATTTTGAGCTTGGATTTATCTGGAGGCACATTGTGATGCGATGCCTTATTGGTCTGAAGTCTAATATCTTATTCGTGTCTTGATAATACGAAATGCTGGCAGAAAGATCTCGGTAAGAAGAATAAAACTAACTAAACTATTCCAAGGAGCTTAGTCACACTTAAAATCACTTTTCTTTTTGGTGCAATTCTTAAGTCGTGAAATCATTCGGCAGTTCAGTTCTTGTCTAGTTACCTCTAAATAACAATGAATTATACTCCATCCATTGTAGATAATTTCTATTCAGGGCCTTTACACAACATGTCAATAACATAATGATATAAGAAAACATTGATACTGAAAGATAAGTTGAGCATAACTGACATGATGAATGAATTAATTAGCAATAAATGTTAAATCGGTAAAGTACTTTAGTAATATTTTAACAGGGGAGATCAAAATGCTGTCTTTGAGTTATATCCCTCAAATGCCCCCCCCACTCCCTCCCCCCCTAGCTACGGGCATAGCAGGGACCATCTAGATACAATAACTAAAGTTATGGTCAGTTTTTAAATCTTGCAATTTCCAGCTAAGAAGATACATTATAACCGGAATGTACCAGAAAATAGAGAGTTTCAAGACAATGAACTGATTTTAAAAGAACACTAGAGAATTAAAAGAAATATGTCATTACCGGGGATCGAACCCGTGACCTACGCTTTCGCGGCTTTCGCTCTAACAACTGAGCTAGGTGACCTGCAATGTTAACTTACTCTATTTCTCTAGTCGCGACATTAGCCCAATCATCCATATGTGGACATAGATACCCAGCTCAACGCAATTGGAGAGACCAGCCTCTCTTCGTCATATGATTTGGCCAAGGAAGGACTCCCACCCGGCCAGTCTATCTGTTCAAAGCACATTGAAAATCAGACAGTATGAACGAGAAGAGAGGATTGGAAATGTCAACACTAGAGAAACAGAAAATATGTCGAAAATGAATTGTTGCACGAAACGAACGCTTTGCTGTCTTTGTCGAGAGAATGTTGTCAATAACAGAGATGAAAAGTTGCCAGCAAATCAAATGATGAGTCGTTAGAAAAACTGCGATACTCTCTAGCTTGTCCCCTCTAAACTGTTTCGACAGTATCAACTATCATCTTTATTATTAGCACATTAAGCATTACTTCATAAACTTAAGACAGAGGGGAGCAATCTTAGCTTACATTAGGAACGTGGACGCCCCTACAGCTTTCTTAATCTGCACCTGTGTGTGCTTAACTTGTTTTTCTTTCTCTTTCCTCTCTTCTCCTTTTCTCATTTTTGAAGTAAAACTGTTAAACTTTTATTATTGTTTTTAAAGAATATATCTCCGCTATTTTATGGATAAATACAAACTTTAAATAACTATAATATAGAAATTAATTAACTAATATTAGTATAACTTTGTTTTAAGTACTAAGGGCCTCGTGTTTTCTTTGCTAACTTATATGTTAACACACTTTTCTTGTGTGTTTGAATAACCTATAGCCTGATTTCGTTTCTTGAAACGATATAATAAAAATTTTGAACGAGTTCAACATAAAATCGCTGAAGTGACTGGCTTTCTAAACCAGCTATAAGAACCTGTCAGGTAAAACTCCAACAAGGAACTACAATTTTTACCACTTTTTCTCTTATTTCAAGGCTTTGTTCGATTTTTGTGCACTGGAACGAACCTTTTCGGCGTTGTAATATCCAGTGTACAAAGACCTGACGAAGTCTTTTAGAAAATGCGATGAAACATTGTCAAAATAGTAGTTTTCTTTTGGAGATTTACTCATTGTTTTGGTGGTGTTTTTTCACAATAAAACTTATAGGAATCTTAAATAGCTTTTAAGTGCAATTTCGTAATGTCAATATCCATCTTGTCGTATAACAGAACTCCCTTGTTTAGATGATGTAAGGAATATTCTACCGAAATGTAGAACGCATCATGAAAAAGTAGCATCCTTTCTAATGAGACGTGCAGGAAGGGAGATTTTAACAAATACACGTGTTATGGCCATCCTGAAAACATTTTGACACCTTTCCATTAAATAATTCTATAGATTTCTATAGAGCTTAAATTACATATACTTTTGTGAACAAAAGAGAATCAGCAATTTGACGTCAGCAACTTCTGTATTTTATTTCACAGCACAGATGCAATATTGTATACCTAGTAAGGGTCGTGGGCGACTGTTTCTGTTTAACCATTATTAAACGAAAGGACACTTTTTTCTCGTAATGATATCCACAACATCAAAGTTTGCGTCAGCACGTAGACCTATCCAAAAATTGCTCAGTTGTAATGGATTGTCGTCCTATTTCGAACTTCAGAAGAATTGAAGACCGGAAGATTGTGTGTTTAAGTGTGTGCGTGACCAAAACTAGGCTTTGTGACTCTCCTTCAAGCTATTAAAGAATGGTTTACAGCCACTGGAAAATAGGAATTGTGAAATAGGAAGAAATTTTACACAATTCAAAGTTCACGGAAGCATCCATGAAATCAGCAAAACCTAAGATACAACGATAAAGGTATTCTTCCTGCAAGACTGTAAAATCGGTTGATAAGTGTGGCCAGTGTCTTTGTGACATGACGGCACGATGATCAATGTCCTAATACGGACACGCATATGGGTGGACTGTTATATGCAATTACTAATGGCCACCATGTGTCACAATAGCTGTAGCACGCTGAATATATTGACATCATCCTTAAGCTATTCCGTACACCCACAAGTCACCCGTCAAGCTATTCCGTACACCCACACCCACACCAACACCCACTTGTTAGATCTTATATACCCTCTAAAATATGTATCGACTAAACGTATAACAAAGCTCAGCTTTTTGTGCTTGAAATAAGCACAATTTCGGCCCAAAAATCTTGTTGAGTTGCCCCATAAGTGTGATATTGGGTGCACGGTTCCTGAACTTCTTACGGAAAATCGCAGCTAAACTTTTTCAAGCTGCCACTTGCTTTGACTAATCAATTGATATAGAGTAAACCACTATCCCCTATCAAGACTCCCGGTAATTTGAAGAGTATACGAAGTAAACGATCCATGTCAGAGTAAATCAGCCTCCAATTGGTTCATATAGGGGGAGACGCAGCGTAGGATACGTCTGGGTACGCTAACCTTTGGTAACATCACTCTGGTCCCCTACCCTTGCCTTTCGCCAGCAAGAAAGCAGTGTAGACGTACATAGAGAGCCTTAGCTTATTTTTGACAATAAAATTTAAATAATATCAGTATAATGGCATATAAAAAGGACACATTGTACATAATAGTTCCAATATTTTTCACAAAGCTTAGCCACTTTACTATCTACTCTAAATGAAGTCTAATGCACGATACATATATTTTTTGAAAAAAGCAATGTTCAAGTACTTTTCTTGGCAATGTGGTCTCCACTTGCAATCATCGTTTTCAATGTTAAATTCTTTGTAGGGGATTAACCATCGAAATTGGACATACCATCTCGTAGTTGCTTTCCATAAACATGACGTCATGAACTTAGAAAATGAGTTTAACAATCAGTAATATATGAGTTGGCAATCATGAAACTTTTAATGAATATGGATAAACCTTCTTCTTTAGAAACACACACACCTCTTACATGCAAATATCACACACACACACACAGACACACTCACAGACACTCTCACAGACACACACACACACACAAACACACAGACACAGACAAATACACACACTCAAATACACAGACACACAAACTCACGCGCACGCACTCACAACCACACGAAGAATACGCATATGCACACGCACGCATGCATGCACAAACGCACAGAACCGCACACGCTGACATATTTTCATACCTTAACAACAAGCCGTATCTAATGATTTAATATCTGAAAACATTAGACGACAATTTAGGATCTTGTTCCTCAACTCATACGCAAGTTGACTGGTTCAGAATTACGTAGCACCGACGTAACTCAGACAATTTCCTAATAATTTTTCTAAATTATTAGGTGTTCAAACGGAATAAAATCGGGGAGCTGAAATCAGCATGGTCAGCATTGCATTAAAACCAGTTTTCCACCACTTCCCCGTGAGCAGACTCAATCACGTATTTTATCTGCCCCCACCCTACAGATCAGCTGTTCTGAAGGTACACAATTTGTATCCCTCATTTCCTTATTAAAGGAAAACACTGAGCCCTTATTCAATGAAATCTAATCCTTTTGTTATAATTCAAAAGTGATAAGTGTGAATTAGTAAACATGCCTTATTTTGTTTTATTTTTATCTTAAATCTATGCGAGATGTCCATCTGTACCACAACAAGATTTTGCGCATGATGCTTTGACCTTTCTAAAGTTCGATAAGTTAATATTCTGCTTAGCCTTACGATATTCATACAATATCATTTGCTATCCAACAATACGGTGGTTAGAGGTGATTCGCGTCTCTCTGACAATAAATCCCATGCATTATTGATAGCCAACCGCTCATGTCAAGGAGAGAGTGGCCTTTAGGAATGGCTGATCTTTGAGAATAAGACCTCAGCTGCCTTTTTGTAAGATTATGTTATAGACGCTGGGAGCTTAACTGCTGTAGTTTTTGGATAGCCCTACAGGTAGCCTTTTTATGTAAAGACTAAATTTAAATCCCTGATTTACTACATTGCAAAGGAAAATGAGCCTGTGATTGATTGCTTACTGATATTCATGTGCCTTTAGCACTTATTCGTAAAGAATGGGTGTGGCAGACAGCCAGGCCGAGCGGTGCCTGGAACAATATGTACAACTTGAAAGGGGATTAGTACAGGCCCGTAGGCCACCATGACTTTCCGTGCGGCCAGTAAGCTAGGGGGGGTGGGGATGGGAGAAATTAATAAGTTGAAGGACGTAGAAAATTTTAATTGCATAGCAGCTATGATTATTGTGAGTAACATATGTTAATATAGGAGAATATGAATACTGAAAGATTCGTTTAGAATAACTGATTTAACCGACATTAAATCAGAACAGTACCGAGGCAATATATTAACATAGATTTTAAAATTTTAACCTTGATAACTGGGTGAAGCAACCAAGTGGCCAGGGAGACCTCCAAATAAACGAATTTTTAATTAAGATTTCCTTTCTTTTTCTACATTCTTGGGTGCAGGACTCAAAGCAACTATTCTTCGAAAGGGTTACGACAAAAATTGTACTGTTTGTTAGGAAAGCATATTCTAATGCACAGTTTTACATTTGTTCATTAGAGGACATTTAAAAACCTTCCAACTAAGCCTTGAACGGTTATTTGATTACCAAAATTTTATCAGGTGGACATGGCGTCTCAAATGACCCTCGTTGTCCACCGGGTTGGATTAGCATCAGCCCAATTCCTTGCGATGGGGAGATGTTTTCATGACGCTCGATAACTCTGCCCCCCCCCCCCCCGCTTCCACTGTAAAGGTAAGTCCCCATTCGCTCTTTGAACAATTATATTAGATTCTTTTTACGCCTGTGACATTTTTCCTGGGGGTATTGTGATTTTTCGTTTGTGCAGGGTCTTCGTAAGTAAGACAGTTCGTCAATTAGCCAATAAGTTGGTTGCTAAGTAGTTATAGTATAGCACTTACTCTGGAGTGCCGAATAAACGGGAGGGGGTCTGAATAAACGGGGAGGTCATCATCACGGTCTAAAGTTAATACCCGGGGGTCCAAAATAAACGGGGGATCTGAACCCCAGTCACAACTTTGTGAAAATTTTAAATAAGGATGACACACATGAGGACAAAAATCGTATTAATTTACCAATTAGCAACTGTTTCAGGGTCAAATGTTGCATGGAAAGTTATTCAAGTGTTTTCAGATATCATTTACATTGTGAGTACTGGGAAAATTTCTTCAAATTCATAAAGAATCTGACTGATCGGGTCTTATTTACCGGAAAAGTCTCGCGTCAGGATCTCGCAGGATATGTTAATGAATGCGATATCTTAATTCTCAATTCACGCATCGGTCGCTTCAACTATGTGATTCCTGAAGCCCTGGCCCGCGGTAAACTCATTTTGGCAACCCGTCGAGGCCTGCATGGAGATTTTATTGAGTACGGGGTAAATGGTTTTTTATACACTAATAATCAGATGGAAGAGCTTTATCAAATCCTCTCAGATATCCAAGCCCAACGAAGCCTTGTGCCTCCCCGAGAAATTACGGCTGCGTTTCCCTGGAATAAACAAGTCGAGCTCATTGAAGACTTACTTGTCTCTTGCCAACGGTGAGACTTCTCGCCTTAGGCGGTGATACATCTTGTGCTCGCGGGCTTCAAGGGGCTCACTATCAACTGCTTGAAGAGTTTCACCATTACTGGGATGAAATCAACTATCTTTGTCCTTATCATCCCCAAGCCAAGCCAGTCACTCTTTTTGAAAACGTTCACTTTCACCCAGCCCCTCGAGGGCGTTGGCAACGAGTTTCCTGGCTCAAGCAACAGGGGTTACGTCTGGCTCAAGAGAAGCCTCACCACTTAATTGCGGCTCATGAATATTTTCCTTTTTTTAATGGGCAAGCGGCTCGCTGGTTGACCCGAAAAACTCAAATTCCTCATATCCTAGAAATTTATCATATTGAAGGATATCCACGAGCCGCCAATTTTAAGGAATGGCTCAGCGGCTGGCTTGCGGGATTTTATTTTCATTGGGTCTGTTCTCAGGCTCGAGGCATTCGGGTGATCAATCAAAAGCAAGTTCCTGACTTTCTTAAAAACCATGGGGTTGATCCTCAAAAAATTCATCTAATTTACTCTTCATATACAAACTTCGATATTTTTTTCCCCCAGGCAAAAGAACGCGATATTGACGTTTTATTTGTGGGGCGACTCGTGCCTAACAAAGGGATCAAAACTCTTCTTCAAGCTCTGAGTGAAATCTCGCCTTCACCTCGAGCTTGTCTGGTGGGTACAGGGCCGCTTAAATCCTCTTTAGAAAACTGGGTTCAAAAAAAGGGGTTGAGCTCTTCTATCACCTTTCATGGTTGGGCGAGAGATGCTCAAGAAATCGCTTCTTTGATGAATCGATCAATATGTTTGGTCTGTTGCAGCCTAAGTGAAGGGGGGCCACGCACCACCCTCGAAGCGATGGCTTGTGAAGTCCCTATTATCAGCACACCGGTGGGGACCATGCCTGATATAATCACCCACCGCGTCAATGGACTGTTTTGCAACTTTGATAAACTTTCTCTAAAAAATGAAATCCAGTGGCTTTTAAGCCATCCCCAAAAAGCTCAAGTCATTGGCAAAAAGGGGCGTGAAAGTATCCTCTCTTTCGAAAGAAAAGCCCTTATCAAAAATTACGCCATGACCTATCAAAAATTGGCTCAAAATAAACTATGAAGATCACACACGTGATCACTACCCTGGATTCAGGAGGAGCCGAAAACGCGCTTTTAGATTTGACTCAAGGTTTACAAAAAAAACAGTGTCAACAAAACATTATCTATCTCAAAGGCCTTGGCAATCTAAAAGCAACTTTTGAAAACCAGGGAGTCCCCGTACAAAAAATATCTTTTGAATCCTTCACTGATAAATTAAAGACTGTTGGCAAGCTTAAAAAACAGCTTGCGGAAGCTGAGTTGGTCCATTCTCATCTATTAAAGGCCAACTCATTAACGGCACTTTGTCGAGGATCTTTTATTCATATAGGCACACGTCATAATGACGAAAAAATTCTCAACAATTCTCTAGTCAAAAATCTGCATAAAAAACTCAGCCAACAAGAAACTCATCATATTGCGATCAGCCAGGCCGTTAAAAAATTTTATGTGAAACAAGGACTGCCGGCTGAAAAATTTTCAGTCATTCCCTATGGTTATCAGAAGTCCCCTGAGGATCCCCAACCTTTTGACTTGCAAGACTTGCTAGGGATCCCCCATAACGTGCCGCGTCTCTTGCATGCCGGGAGACTTGTTCCCCAAAAAGGCCAGCGGTTTTTGCTTGAAGCGCTCACCCAGTGGCCCGAGGCCCATTTAATCATTTGTGGTGAAGGCCCCTTAAAAGAAAGTTTGCAGCAACTAAGCGAGCGGCTTAAGGTAAGCTCTCGCATCCATTGGCTGGGGTTTCGACATGACTTGCCTCGTTGGCTCGTGTCTTGCGATCTTTTTGTGCTACCCTCCTTGTGGGAAGGCTTTGGGCGAGTTTTGCTCGAGGCCATGGCTTGGGGATGCCCTCTGGTTGCCAGCGATTGCAGTGCGATTCCCGAAGTTGTCGGTGATACGGTCTGGCTTTGCCCCCCCGGTGACTCGACCACCTTGGCAATCACTCTCAAAAAAGCTTGGGATTTGCGGGAAAAATGGCCTCAATGCAAAATCGAGATGCGCCAGCGTCTGGAAGAAAATTTTTCTCTCGAAAAGATGATCGAGGCTCATCATCACCTCTATCATAAGCTGCTCCATGATAGATAAAAGGCCCCTACGAATTCTTCGTATCATTACGCGATTGAATGTCGGAGGACCCTCTTTGCAAGCCATCGATTTGAGTTGCGACGTTACTCGGTGGCAAACCCGACTGATCAGTGGTCAACTCAAAAAAGGTGAACAAGATATGTCGACCTACATTGCCGGACGCCCGATTGACCATCATCGATTGGCCGACTTGGTGAATCCTCTGAATCCTGTCAAAGATACCAAAGCCTTGTGGATTCTCATAAAAGAAATTCGACAATTCAAACCTGACGTGATTCACAGCCATCATGCCAAAGCCGGAATGCTCGGGCGATTGGCAGGATATTTTTGTGGTGTCCCTACTGTCCACACCTTTCACGGCCATGTTTTTCAAGGGCACTTTTCACCTCTCAAATCAACAGGGATTATTTGGGCAGAAAAGTTACTGGCCCCTTTGACAACCGCTCTGATCGCCATTTCTCCTCGACAAAAAGAAGATCTTTATCTGAAGTACGCGATTACAGAAGAAGACCGAATTCACGTAATTCCCTTAGGGTTTCATTTGCAGCGCTTTGAAAAAATAACGGCCACCCAAAAAGAAATTCGCCAACAACTCAGCTTGCCCCAAGAGGCCCGACTTTTGGGGATCGTGGGCCGCCTCACAGCCGTCAAAAATCATGACTTTTTTTTGAGGGCCTTGGCCCACCTTCCCACTCACTATCAGGCTGTGATCATTGGAGATGGAGAACTTAAAGAAAGCCTTCAACAACAAGTCTCTCAACTGAACCTCAAGCCACGTGTTCACTGGATGGCAACCACCCCCACCATTGAAAAGCTGTACCGAGCTCTTGACCTTTTAGTCATCACTTCTCATTCTGAAGGAACGCCTGTCGCCATGATTGAGGCCATGGCCGCTGGGCTGCCAGTCGTGGCTGCCGAAGTCGGTGGGATTCCCGATCTGGCTCAAAAAAAACAAAATGCGCTTCTTTATCAACCAAATGACATTCCGTCATTTATCGAAAAAGTTCTAGAAACCATAGAAAATCCTGAAGATACGCAAAAACAGCTTGAGCGAGCTCAAATTTATGTTCAACGAACTCATAACTTTCAGGCTCTCACCCGCCATCTTGACCAACTCTATCATAAAATATTGAGATGAATTTTTTACGCTGGAGCTTTCGGGGACTATTGACCTTACTTGAATTGTTCTTTGATGTTGTGGGAATTCTTATTTCTTTTGGTTTGGCCCATTGGCTTTATACCCAAAAAATTTTCAACCCCAACATGCCTTCATTAATTGAAAAAGGCCCTTTGATCTTGTTTGTGTTGAGTGTTCTGCTAATTCTTTTTTATAAAAATGGCCTTTATCGCAAACATCACACCATTTTGAACATTGAAGAAACTCGGCTCATTCTCAAAAGCTTGTTGATTGCCATCCTCATCACCTTTACTCTTTTTGAGCTCGGCCGAGAAGTTCGTCAATCCCATCAGATGATTGAAAAAACTGGGCTCTCCCAACTCCATGCTCTGATTGCCCGTCACGATTTTTCTAATATGTTTTCTCGTTTGGAACTGGTGTTGACATTTTCTATTATGTTTCCGCTACTTTCTTCGCTGAGGTATTTTCTTTTTAAAGGCAAACAAATTTTGCACCTCAAAGGAATTGGCAATGAACGTGTCTTGATTTATGGCGAGGGAGATCTTGCCAATCGCCTCCAGAAAAAAATCAGTCAATCTCCTAAGTCAGGTTACTCTTTAATTGGCACTCTTAGAGATTCGGGTTCTTCAGACAATACCAGCACTCTGGGCACAATCGATGATCTGGAAAAGCTCTGCCAGCAGCATGAGATCAATTGTCTGCTTGTAGCGCATAACCAACTTTCCCCTGATCAAATGGTTGAAATTTTGCAAAAAGCCCAAGCACTTCGCTTACGGCTTGAGTTTGTGCCAGCTTTGCATTCACTTTTTGTCCATCAAATCAATTTAAAAGATATTGATGGATTACCTTTGATATCAATTAAAAATTTAAAAGGATCCTGGTGGCGGCGCTTGCAAAAACGATTATTTGACCTTGCCTTGAGTCTCTTCCTCTTGGCTCTCAGTTTGCCCCTTTTTGTGATTGTCGGTTTATGGATCAAGCTCAGCAGCCCCGGACCTGTTTTCTTTAAGCAAAAACGTGTGGGGCTTAAAGGCAAGTCTTTCACCATGTACAAATTTCGAACGATGATTTTGGATTCAGAAACCTACGCCCCCACCCCCGATTCTTTAAAAGATCAACGTCTCACTGCCTGTGGTCGCTGGCTTCGGCGCTTTTCTTTAGACGAACTCCCTCAATTAATCAATGTTCTTAAAAATGACATGTCTTTGGTAGGCCCGCGCCCCGAAATGTCTTTCATTGTCGAAAAATATACGGCGCAAGAAAGAGAACGTCTGCGCGTCAAACCCGGATTGACAGGGCTCTGGCAGATTTCGGCTGATCGTAAACTTCAAATTCATGAAAATCTGGATTACGATCTTTACTACATCGAGCACCAAGATCTTTTGCTCGATGTTGTGATTCTCCTACGAACTTTTTATTCAGTGATCCGCGGGATCGGGGCTTGGTAAAATCAAGAAAAAAGCCGACCCTGGGTAAAAACCGACAAGCTCTTTTTGACTTCTTCAATAAAACGATGGCGTGAAAAACGTTGGCTATTGTTCACCAAGGCTTGAGGATCCCAATTGATTTGATCAGCTTGTTGTAGAGCTTCAACTAAAGACGCCACGGTTTGTTCTTTAAAAAAAACTCCGCCGGGAGTCTCGGCTTCAAGAGTCGCCACGGTTTCAAGAGCTCCCCCTTTTTCATATGCAACAACAGGTCTTCCGGCAGCCTGGGCCTCCACCGGAGTGATGCCAAAATCTTCCTCACCCGGAAAAATAAATGTGCGACAGCGAGCCATATGATAGGCGACTTGATCATCAGGTAGACTTCCTAAAAACTCAACCTGGGGGCCGGCCAATTTTTTGAGCCGGCTTTCTTCAGGGCCGCTGCCAATAATTTTCAAGGGGCGATTGAGTTGATTTGAAGCACCAATCGCCAGATCGAGCCGCTTGTAGGGGACAAAAGCTGAAACCACCAAGTCCCATTCTCCAATTTCTTGCCCAGGGGCCATTTCAAACCGATCTACCTCAACCGGCGGATAAATCACTTCAGCTTCTCTTTGATAGTTTCGTCTGACACGATCGGCAATGTGACGAGATATCGCCACAAAGTGATCGACTTGAGAGTTAGAGACCAGATCTTGCCGTCTCAAATAAGGTGCCACCCAACCAGCAGCGAAACGAACTGGCCAGGATGCTTGGCCAGGGCCAAAATAGTCATCAAAAAGATCCCACACATAACGCATCGGCGTATATAAATAACACCAATGTTGTGCTTGAGGAGATTTGTGAACCATTTTGGCGACACAATGAGAACTCGAGATCACCAGATCGGCTTCGCGCACATCAAACTGCCGGATCAACTGAGGAAAAAAGGGTAAAAAATGACGGTAGTGCCGGCGGCAAAAAGAAGATCTTTGCAAAATCGACGTATGGATTTCTCGATCTTCGATGAGAGGGCTCACAGAACCTTTTTCATGAACCAAAGTGTAGACAGGTGCTTCGGGAAAAAGTTCGCAAAAAACTTCCAGACAACGCTCTCCCCCGCGCATGCCGGTGAGCCAATCATGAATTAAGATGACTTTCACAGTTTGGCCATTATAATCTGAATCATGAATCGTGGACGTGACCTCAGACGGCAAGCTCTTTCTGCTCATCGCCAGGGAAATTTGGAAGAAGCACTTGGTTATTATTTGGAAGCTCTAGAAATCACTTCATCAGATAATTCAGATCTCTACGGAAATATTGGTTCTATTTATTTTGAACTAGGCGAAATCACCAACTCTCAAAATTTTCTTGAAAAGGGTCTCACAGTCGCTCGCAAAAACCATAATGCCATTACGATTTCAGCGATCAATCGGTATTTGGGTCGTGTCTACCGCTATCAAGGCCACTTACATAAAGCCATCAACTGTTTTAAAGAAAGTGTTCAGCTGCTGACCGAACTCAAACAGCAAGACAAACTTTTATCAACCGTTCTGGCTCTTGGAGAAACTTATTTGGCAATGCGCCAACGAGTAGAAGCTGAACAGTACCTGTATCAGGCCCTCAACCTGGCTCTCAAAAACAAAGATAAACCCCGAAGGATCAAAGCCCAAGAACTTCTACAACAACTCAAAGAGCACAATACCCTCGACACTCTGGCAATGGCCGAAATTTCTGCTCTCAGTCTAGAGAAAGCTTCTTTGGCTAATTTTCAAGAAATCAATGTCGCTATCAATGCCCATAAACCTGTTGATGATTTACTGGCTTTGATTGTCGACAAAGCGATCGAGCTCACGCAAGCGGGGCGGGGGTTTTTGATTCTTGATGAAGGCGGTCAACTCATCATGCGCATGGCGCGCACCAGCGGAGCAGAACAACTCGATAGTGACATGAGCCTGGTCTCAGCTGCTTTGGTAGAAAGGTGTCGTCATAAAAAAGAACCCGTCTTGATTGAAAGTATTCGTGATCACAAATCGTTGGCTCTTAAAAAAAGTGTGATCAAATCGGGGGTGAATTCGATTCTCTCGGTTCCCATTCGTCATGCTGGTCAAATTCGGGGAATCTTTTATTTGGATGCTCCGGTTGGGGGGACCCAATTTTCACCTTCTGATATGGAGAGTTTGTCTCTGTTTTCTGTTCAGGCTTCTATCGCGATGGATATTTCTCGCTTAATCGAAGAAAACCAAAAACAACAAGAGATCTTGAAAAAACACAACCAAAAACTAAATCTGCAAGTCGCTGACCAAGATCACACGATTTCTTCCTTAAAAAACCGTCTGCGGACCTTAGGGAGTTCTTCATTGACAGCCCAAACTTCGGGCATTGTCGGAGAATCCCCCAAAATCCAGCAACTGATTCAGATTATCGAGCAAGTTGCAGATACTGATCTTTCGGTCATCATTCAAGGAGAATCAGGTACAGGCAAAGAATTGGTGGCCCAAGCTCTTCACAAAAATAGCCAACGCAGTAAAAAGCCTTTTATCTGTGAAAACTGCGGAGCGATTCC
>JAAAKM020006971.1:3241317-3253637 GCA_010016025.2 Alatinidae sp. Z8VKAUB7J3 | reverse complement strand
ACACGGGGCCCTATTACAAAGATGTATATTTGTCAATATCTCACCCAATTTAACTTTCTTAACATGGGGCTTTCACAGTGCCTATCGTGTGTAAAAAATTTTTATATGCAGTGCTGCGATTGCATACATCATAGAGCATAGTTGGAGCGCGGGGCCCTCTTGAGCGCCCTGGGCTACCACCCTTTCCGTCATACCCTGAAACCGCCCCTGCTTCCACCCCCTTGCTATGACTTTTTGTTTTGCTCTGTGATCGCATTAGTCCTTCTTTATTACGCTTTATCGATAGAGTCTAGAGCCTGTCAATACAATGGAACCCGATCATCGATGATCGAATATAACAGAAACGAACACAGAGTGATGCTGACTAGTCTCATGAGTATGTATGAAATGGTGATGTGATTACCCAGGATTCCACATGGGATCTATGAGTGTTGCTGAAGAGCATTTCCAATTAATTATCATAAACTCTCATCCTCTGAGGAAGCTCACTAGACCCAAGTGTATATATTAAGACAAGGAAGACCTACGATTGCAATCAGATAAAGCTGTTTGATCCGTTAAAGTTAAAGAATTCCTTTTAGTACTGCAAGTGTTTCATGAACCATTCGTACTCGGTCAATCGAGCAGTGGAAGAAGTTTAATCATTTAATGCGCATGTATCGAACTATACATTTAAAAGCCACATTAGCAGCAATCAGGTAAACTCATTTTTGACTTTGCCTATCCAACAACACCATTTAATTAGGATTTAAATAAGACTAAGCTTTGAAATGTGTAGAAAGTTCTACTTCTTATCTATCTGCAGTGCCAGATTAACCTTAAGAGTAGCTAAAAGTCCAGAGCTCAGAGAACAAAGCTAAAGGTTATAATCATCAAGCAAAAAAAAATTGATTGCCTTTATTTTAATGGAAATAAATGCCATCTTTCTTCGGCTACTTGTTTCCCTTGAAGGTTATGGGGCAATGGGCCTTTTTCAGGCCGTCAATCAATAATAGGCCTCAGGATCAAAATAGGTTTAATGCAGCAATGTCTAGCTGGTTATATAGAAAAGAAACAATGCGCCAAACAATAAACACATACATGAGCACACAAGACTTCCAAGGATGTTACTTCCAATATCTGAGAGATACATTATAACACCTACAGATATATTGAAGAGTGAGGGCCTTTACCTGTGGACAAAACAACCTTTTTTATAAAATCGAGGAACAAGAACGAGTTGTAAATAATGCTGAATTTATAAACATTTCTTTATTTAGACCAAATACAAATTTTTTATGTAAACGTTTCTTCACGTGTAGAAAAAATAATGAGACAGTAACAAGTCAACTAACACCTGCGTCTTACAATTTATTTAGAAAGACTTAACTAAAAATATCGCCTCTAAAGGCTAATAATATTCTGGAAATTTTTTGGAGCAGTTTTTGACTCATGAAATCATTTTCGTTTTCTGTAATAGCTTTAAAATATAGTTCAGCATTTATTGTTACTTAGATTTATGTTTGTTAGATACTGTGATGTAGTTTGTCGGTAAATTATTCCGGCATCAATTTAGGTAAGAAATATTTTATTTATTGATTTATTTTAGTTATTATACACATATTTTAATAGTTTCTATAGCAATTGCAAAATGAATTCGAAATCCTTCCAAAAAAGTTACTAGATTTAGGGGATGTTATTTAATAAAAATAAGCCAGAATTTGCTTGATATTCAGCAATATTAGTAACCGCCTGATTTATGGCGCAGTAGTTATTCTATTAGCTGACTTCTCATTCACCCGAGCTTCAATTACCTACCGTCAGTGAAAAAAAACCCAGAAAAAGCACATTCACAGTACATTTGTAAATATTGAAGAATTACGGGAGAAATCGTGACGATTGAAACGTTAAGGACATTCACAGCCATATAAACGGACTTAGTTTAACCGCTTACCTAGGTAAACTGCAAGACGAAGTGGGGTTTGCGAGAGGACCTCTTTTGCCGGCCATGTTTTCTCTTTATAATGGTTAGTTTTCCTTTGGGCATTGCATCTAAACGTGGCTGTCTAAACTTGGTGTAAAACAAGGCTTCATTTAAGCTCCAACACTTTTCTGTGTTTAGTTTATATTCATCTTACACTATTTTTCCATGACCTTACCTTGGTGTATTACTTCACGTAAGAAGTGATAGTAGAGCATTCAATCTTTGACATTTCTCCGCATAAACAAAGTTGACATTATTTTTTTATCAAAGACTATCTGTTTACGGATAAATACGTATTGTCTTGATACAAAAGCTTTTACTATGGTTATGACTGTGGCCAGAGAACTTTATCTGCCAATGATCACAATACGGCCGAAGTAAATGTTCCTACTACGCCGACATGAAGATCACTTTGAATCAGAATCTTCCTTCGATATATCCGGAATGTCAGCTATCAAACTTTTTGTTATTTGGCTATCTTATCATAAGGCTTCTTTAACGAGGAAATAATAAGTAACCTGTAGGACTTTGTGTGCAATAAGATTGACATAAAGTTTTTTTGAAACATTGATAAAGCTGATTAGCATATATACTTTACTAAAAATTACATTCATGTGGAGAAGCTTTCCTCGCGTGATCCTGACAATTTGCTGTGATTAGTGGCTGGCACGCTAATCAACAAGTTTCTTATTTTGATAGAGATGTAAAATTTAAGGTTTCCCTTCATTGACCCCGACAATTTGCGTTGAACATTGTGTTGCACGTATATCTAGAAATTTCTCACTTAGTGAATAGCGTGTCCAACACTGGTCACATAAAGTTATCATTATCCCCAGAGGGACATTTTTCTTGGTAATTGTACAATGCAGGAGGGGTCTGTAATATTTCGTTTGAAACTAAGCTTGTATCAGGAGAATCTTCTTGTTAAAGTAAAGAAAGATAGATAATTTCGTAATTAATGTGCTGTTATCGAATCTGCAAAGCCGGTGGCACATCGCATTGGCCAAGACACGAAATAAGGTACGATGGTAACTTTGCTTATGAAAGTCTTAAACTGCAACTGATTTTACTAGTACAATTTGTAGGATGTTCTGGCACTCGACTTAGTTTCTCCCAGAAATATATTTAACTGATATTATTTTGAGAAATTTTTTATCAATGTGGGCATTTATGCATATGTGCTATCATAAGAGATAAGCTATATGGTTGATATGGAATAGAGCATCGATTAGTTATGACGTTTTTGTTTTCATAAATATGTATTTAATCATTAATAATACATTTTCAATTACTTTCGTGTAGTTCGGTTGCATTAAAGATTCTGGGGTAACAAATATAATGATTAAAACATTTATTTTCGATGGTATTCCCCCCCACCCCCTCTCCGCCCCTCACCGCTTCCACAAAGGTCGAAGAAAATTATTTTTTTTTGTTAATTTAGCAGGAAGATCCAAATTCTTCAGCTTTAAGTTTCAGAAAGCTGAATCATTAGCAAATTGTCGTAACATACCTCAAAACAAATCTTACCGTGTCGAGTTAGCATCTCGGATCCATCGGATTCTTCTCTTTCATGAATCTATGTTGTTCAAAGCAAATACTGAATACAAAAACCCGTTTGCTTAGAGCAAAAATCCTTTTTGAGGGTCATGCCCTGACACAGCAAGGTAAAATTATATCTTTGCGGATTTAAAAAGGATAGATGAAAATTGTGAGACAAAACTATCGTTTGAAACATAGATGTATCGAAAGACCCGAGGCTTAATACTTTTGAGTACTCCTACTAGAATTATAGATAGACGCTTCATCCTGAAATCCAGTTCAGGTTCTGGACTGACGCTGTATCCCCATGGGAGAGGTAATACAGGGGCTGCAAAGGAAGCATCAAAAGGGGAACGGATGGCAACAACATCAAAACCTTATAGGAATTAATACTTTTGCCAAACATAAATGACGTCAGAATAAATCCAAGATCACATATTTACAAAGAGTAAGATACAAGAAGTGCAAAAACATCTACAGTACGTTTGAACCTGAAAGAGATATATTTCTAGTTCCAGGTTCCTTAAGTACACGCTTTTATTGCCATACTCAAAAGGGAAAGGGACGGTGGTCCATCATTATAATACATGATATTTGGAAATCAGTGGAGACGTAGGGAGACTCTCTACGTCCGGATCATGTTCATTTCCAATGACTTTATAACTCCCACGTTCATTGAGAAGAGAGGATTTAAAATGTCAGTTTTGAAAAAAACACTAGAGAAACTGAAAATATGTCACCACCGGGGACCGAACCCGTGACCCACGCTTTCTTGGCGTGTGCTCTACCAACTGAGCTAAGTAACCTCCGATGTTAACACACTCTATTTCCGTAGTCGCCAACGCTAGCTTCCGATCATCCATCGGTGGACAATCGACATCCAGCTCAACGCAATTGAAGACCAGCCTCTCTGCGCCATGCAACTTGACCAAGGGAAGGACTGACATCCGGCACACCATACTGTCCAGAGCCCATTGAAAGTAGAGAGTATTATCGAGAACAAATCCCATTTTATCGTGACGATAGAAGTTTAGAGGGTTTGAATACCTGTGAAAGACGTAGATGGCAGACGTATTTAGCGTGATGTGGTTAACACTATTTTTTTGCTAACAAAGATTTCTTAACTTGCGTTAATTGGCATTGAAACATAATATATCGTTTCCGTTGTAACCATAGTTTTCATTTTATAATCATTGCGAAGAAAGAAATTCGGTTCATGGCCACTTCCACTTAATCCCAGTTACCAATCATGGAAGTCTTGTGGGTTTGTGGAACAATCTTTTAATTTTTGTCACTCGACATTTTGATTTATCATCAGTCCTGAAAAATTGATGCTCTCAGGGTGCGCTTTGGTTTAAAGGTAGCATACGGCATGATGAATCATTGCAATTCATTTTATAAACTAGTTGATCTTTTTCATTAAGCCCTATTCTATCAAGATGCTTAAGGATTTAACTAGGATCCTGTGCAGCCAGACGCCAATTGAATTGCTTTTTAATCCTTGACTGAGGAGATTTTCTAGCCGCAACTGGAACAGAATGGAGTATGTTTATCGTGACGACAGACCTACGAGAGGTTTAAATATTTGTAAGAAGAAGCGTGTGATAAACGCGTAAAGTCGTGTTGTGGTTAACTGTTTTCATGAAGAAAAGTATCCTAACTACAGGTTGACATGAGAGGCGGTGGAGCAGAGCCATGAACATGATGGGTCTGGGTCAAATTTTGAAGCAAAATCGAGTTGAGGTATAACTACAGCTAAACATAACACGATGAAGTAATTCATATTTATTTTGATTGCTTCTATGTGCTGGTTTTAATCATTTTATGTTACTTTTATGCTGGCGTTAAGTCTGGGCCAGATCTTCCTTAACATTTCCGTAGTCATTTTCAGTAGAGAGCTGCTCTTGAAAGGGATCTGGATCGACCTGTTTTGTGACGTATATCGGTAAAAGACTTCCTTGATAGGCAATTTTCTGGAGTTAACTTTACAACAAAGGCATCAAAACGCCATTTTAAGTTATGCTTAGCACCCAAGCACATTTTGCACCACCACAAGAGCATTGTCAGCTCACTGCAAATATCGTGTGCAACTCTTTTTACGTATTGCAACTCGCTTTTCATGGCGATAATGTCGGCTGCAAGACTATCAGGCTGGTTGACAGAATTGAGTCCGATGTTTCATCTTTCATACGTTAAACATCAACTTCTGAACTGACTGAAGGAAGTACTTACATACTTACTTACTTACTTGACTTGTGCAAGACACATAGTGTGTAAAAGACGTTTTGTTGAAGGAAGTACTTGCATGATTTGTTGAAGAAATACAGAGCACAAAAATCTATACCAACAATTTAATTGCTAAAAGGAATGGAAAATAAGATTCTAATCATTGATGACAAAGACTTTTGAAGTCAAAGAGGTCTCTAAGAATTCATTTGGAGTAACACTGATGATAATGATGATGATGATGATGATGATGATGATGATGATGATGATGGTGATGATAATTAAACTGCTGCAACAATTCCCATTTAAACTAAAGTATAGGGCTGTTTCTTCAAGACGGGACATTTACTTCAAGGCATTTCTTCTCCTGAAGTTCTACTCTAGGGATATGCTTATATATAAGAATAGTTAATGCAAAATTGGAGCGTTTATACATGCAATAAATAACATTTAGATGAGAGCTAACGAATGTGAAGGTTTTCAAGGACGATGGCTGACAGGCAGTTGCCAGCTTCGAATAACACTTTACCTAAATTTGGCTTAACATATAAATAAAACCAATCAACTCTATTCATGAAACACAACTTTGGCACAGCACTTGCTATTTCCTTTGTGAAGAGTTTGAAGGGAGCATTTTCTAGGGGTACGACATTCAGAACACACTGAATCTTACACATCTTAGGATTAATGTCTAGAATTTCAGGAAACATTTGTAAACATATTGAGTGAAGGGTCATAAATATTGTTAAATATTTGGATTATAAGTCAGTCTTGATGTCAAGTCACGTAAATGGTTTGGCTTTTTCTTGTTCTAAAGTAACACGATAGCTGCACGCATTGGACTATGCCTCATGATTCAATGATTGAGAACGTGAACGTTTTATGTCCCTGGAGTGGGTCAGGGATTGAAATACGTAAAGTTCAGTTGCATATTTATGTGTTGATATATCTAGAGGCCTCAGAGACCGACACTGAATTCAAAATGGCGTTTTCTGGGAAAAAAAATCCCAAACCTTTTCTTATTTTGACATAAAAGAGTTCAAACATCCTATGCTTGCCTCTCAAAATTAACTGAAACAAATTCTATCTCCAAAAAATAATATATATTAGAGAAGTTTCTTTACTGCAAACACCTGTTGTTGGCGTAGTGTACCATGTCATCAGATATTTGTCCAAATTACAATTCCTCTGGCCGATGGGTTTTCAATTTTTACTGGTTTTCACCGATAACCGGCCCTTATTTCCATCCCTCATGCCTGTCATTAGATTGCATGTAGCAACAAAACTTCAAACAATGAAAGGATTTAGTGTATGACATCCTGTTATTTTGGGATGGTGGACTAACAAAGATTTGTCTTAAATGTATAGAATAGGTCAGTGCCGGGAAAGGCAACCAGATATTGATTGCAGTTAATTTGGGTCAACTGCAATTCATTGTCATTGACCCCATCCCCCATTTAATTTTGTTTCGCATTTACTCTTGGCTTTTTATTATCTGTTAATGGTAGATAGCATTATTGCAAATATGCACAAAATCAGTTGATTATGAAGGCTAAAAATGAATAAGAACGTACTAATGCTACACCTCAATTTCGGCCACACCCAACTCTTTGACCCCACCAAAATTGCAGCCCTAGATATTGGGGCTGGTTACGTGCACGAGTAACATTTAAGATACTAGAAGCAAATCAAATCGTAAAGAAGAAAATTGGAATGATATGGAATGTACTACTGCAACCGTTGACAGAGGTATGGGTCCGACTGGAAGATGAGGCCACATTACAGACGCGAAACTCTAACAAAGGGAGAATATGCCAGCATGGCTTAAAACCTAAATGCCGCTACAAAATTGTCTATACTACTGGAGGTATCACGACAAATGTGTTAACAGGTTTAGTAAATTGAATTAACTTAAAGGATATTTGTTCACGGGAATTCTTTCGTAGGTCTAAACTCATAGAAATATTTTTAGCATCTTGCAGAAAATACTATGCAGAACAATTCGTTGTCACCACGTAACCAAGGCCATTCCAACTTCAGTTTTAGCGGTGTATTGTGCCATTTTTAAGCACAGAGATGCAGGTTATAAATAACCTTACAATACGTGTTACCTTTGAGCCTGTTTTAAGTAAACTCGGTAACACCAACGTGTAGCTTATTCTATCTCTTACAACAGGAGATCCATTTAAGTGCATCGTGCACGAGCAAGCACTAATTTCGTCTTCGGGTGTAACCGCTGACCAAGCTGAAGACGTAGCGCATTTATCGTATTAGACGACGAAACAGCAAATCGGAACACCCATTAACCGATCCTGGTGCGCTGCCTCCACATGAAAGGAAAACAACATCAGAAACATGGAGAAACGTTTATAAATTGGAGTGATACGAAGGACTTCGGTATGGAAAACAGCGGCCAACATTACTTGCTAAAGAGATTCAGAAGGGAGAGAAAATCGTTGAGGAAGACAACTGATTATCGCCTGCAAAATTTAGAATGGTAATTTTCCGAACCTGATTGTAGGAGGCCTAGAAATTGTGATATCGATAAATGTACCAACAAAATGTTTGCCAAGGAATTTAAAGTTATAGTTAAAGTTGAAGTTAAAAACTAAAAAAGAGATAGCCTTGAGTAGCAGAAAATGGAAGACGAATCCCCTCCCCCCCCCCTCCCAAATAACAGTCTGAACAATCTTAAATCCTTAAGGTAGCTAGAAGGGAAAACAAAAAAGTCATTGTCAGTGATAATGGAAAGCAATAGAAAAAACACCCTGACCCGAAAGAAGGTGTATTACTACAGAAGTAGTATTTCAAGAAACATCTCAACTGGTCCCCCTACCCCTGGCGATTCTGCATCGCAGAGTTTGCTAGCGGACACAATACCCAATGCAGATGGACCTAACATACAAAAGAAAGAGATAGTAGATGCCATGAAGAAATGAAAACACCAAGATCATCTGGAATCGATCACATTACATATCAAATATTAAAGTCAGGCGGAGAAAAATGATGAACATGCTTAATAAGGATTTTGAGAGCAGCCTGGCTTCGAAAAGGAGATCTCAAGTTTTCTTAAAATGCTAATTACACCAATTGACAAAAAAGGTGATCAATTGATAAGAGAAAACTACAGAGCCATTGCAATGTTCTTACCAGGGAAAATATTTTTCTTAATCTTTCCGAGCAGAGTGAGAGAAAGAGTAAACGCCAAAGTAATCGTTGTTGGACGGTATAGGCATTCTGAGAAAATTCATTGTTTGGGTGCAATAGTAAATTAAAATTGAGAATATTTTCCCGAAAGACCGGAGGTTTATCACCTTCCTACAGTCATAAAGAGAGCACATGACAGTTTATTTACTCTGAAGTGTTTGCCTTGTTGACGCCGCCACTTGAAATACGGTTGCTTATCAATATTGTATGCCTCAGGGCAACACCAATTGGCACTGTAATCCGGTATCAGAAAAAAACAAAGCATCACCTCAGCTAGACTTATACTAGAGGACAGGTATCACTGCAAAATGTCTGTAATGGTGAAAGAACTTCATTGAAGACGTAAATAATATATTCAGTAATAATAGTCATTGTAAACGAAAGGAGGAATGACCTTAATCAAGAATTTGTCAATTACTGAAACGATCAGCAAGCAATAGGTCTAATGCTGCTGTCGTTGTGTTGAATGTACTATGAACAAACATGGTGTAACCCCCTACCACAATCATACATGTAAGGCTGACGCGAGTGGAGCCGTAAATTCTTGGAGTGCAAGTGGCGCTAAAAAAGTTGAAATGGCGTCTGGTTCTTCTGAATATTATCGCAATTAGCATCGAATCAATTTGCCAAAGAAACACGAAAAACAAAACGGGCATCATTACAAGAACCAACTAAAAATGGACTGAAGTGGGTAATAACGGGCAGCAACTAACAATCTAAGTCCACATCGGTTGCCATGGGATGGTTCGCCGCTTTCCCGAACAGACTTGCCTTGTCATAAGGACATTTGGCAAGTGAAACACAATGGTTGTGCAACGGTTTCTATACGGAACTTGTGAATAATGGTATGTAATACTACTTTACCATATGTAGAAAATGACAGCCTACCAACGGTGAATACCTTAAGTTTAACCAACTGCAAACAAATTGGTAGCCGACAAGCGTGTATTTCCGTATGATCCATATACTTGTTGCCATTTCGACTCCTTATTTAGTCAAGAACACCAAATCGTACCGTTGCTTGAAAAATCATTATTTACGTATTACCGTACACAATAGTTTCCCACCTAAGGTGACCTTTACCCTATAAAATGGTACACTCGCAAGGTCACCAACAAAAACGAACTACGTACCCTTACCTAAAAACGGGGAACTACAAAGCCCTTGTTTAGAAAACTGTCCAAGGTCAAAATACTTTAACTTTTACCCGGTTACAATACATTCAGTAAATAGATTATGTGAGTGGTGGTTTGCAATCTCGGGAATTATATTCAATTTCAGCATCTTAAGGTAATGTAGGTATCGTATCTGCCATAGATGTGTTCCACATCTGCAAATACATTACACTTGTATTGACCTCTCTTCCACGAGACACCGGGTTGAGGGCACGAACACGCCTATACCCCAGCGATGTGTAATTATTGTTTAGTCCTATTTGAGAGGTGTTGATACTGCTAATGAAAGATATCTTACGAAAGAGGAACTCTCCAACGAAAGGTAGTGTTTGATCCACTTCTCTTACTTTATAGTGTCTTCCAATAAATCATGTCAGCATCACGAGCCGTTTGTTTACAGATGTTTACATACCCAGAGCTCATGAGTTCTGGTTTTTGGCTGAATATCCATCGTTTTCTTTTCCCTAGTTTTCTCAACTGCGCGCTTTTTGTTATATTATCCGCATACCAAGACAAAGTCGACTTTAAATCAATGGAAATGTACCATGATTAACATTATCGGTCGCCCATAAACAAAACACGCTTGGTAACTTCGTTACATTATTTTTTCTCATTGGAAGGATGTTTACCCCACTAGGAATGTAAATTGACCGTCAGCGTTCCAAAAATGCGGAGAGATCAGAACGCCATAGACTTAGACAAATAGCTCATACAAACCAGGTGTAGTTCTGAGACTCCATTGTCAAATTAGTAGGCCTGATAATAATTTGTTGACAGTTTCTCTCGACAAAGACCACGGATATTCGCAGTCTTTGTCAGATATCTGTTAAAGGCTATAAACACAGAAAACCCAGCTTTAAACAGACACTTTGACTTTACTTAAAAGACCGCCAGTTCATTTGTGGTCTGTGACTGGCACTACGTACAGGTGAATAACAGAGGTTTTAACGTTAGCAATTTGTTATAATGTAGTTGTATATGAAATTAACTCATGCTTCAAGTCCCTTATCCACTTAATCACTAACGTCGTATATTTTACATTACAATGCCTGTCGTATTTTAAGTTAAACGAACGACTGACCTACATTTTGCTGGGCATAAATACTGTCGCTAGTCAAAACCATATGGAAGTTTAGTGTTATTAACTCTTTTACTGATACTACTAGAATACTTTTAGTGTCACTCAAAAAATTTTTGGCGAATTTTGGCCCATACCTCAATTTACCAAATTCTAGAACGGAGACTTTTTTGACGTTTGATTAACGAAGTTTAGAAGATTCGTCATGTTTAAAAGTACTGGGAATTCTGGAACACTCTTCTAATTGTTGGGCACCTAGAAGGGAGAATAGTAAATCAAGTAATTTCGTTTTCTCATCTCTGCTGTTGAGGACGATGCTTATCAAGGCCCACTTTTACGGTTGAATTCGGATCCACAATGCAAAATGTTGGCAAAGTTTGACGAAATTTGCTATGATAAGTTCATTGCAGCTTATGGAGTAATTTTAATAAATTACAAAACAAAAGTCTGTTACTTATTTTTGTACTCCCATTTAAAGTCTTACAAAGTCTGCTCTGTCATGAAAAAATCTTTCCTCATCCTTGTCTGTAAAGGACAACTAAGCCTTGTTTGGAAGCAAAACTACGACCCTGTTTACACTGTCATTTTCGAACCGTGTTAAGTTTGGTTCAAATTATAAGTGTAAAAGCTTTTTAAATGCTTGACACAGTTCGACAAAGCACACTTCCTGGCCCACTGCAACTACGTGGCTCGGGAACTGTGCTAGACCTGTCGGTTGTAGTCCGTCTTAACGGTGTAAAGCTTTAAGTGTCTGATACGCTTCTTCTTGTCCTTGCGCATGCGCACACTCAACTTAACTTCAATGCGCTAAGTTTCATAACGTGAACTCTTCAACTTACAACAGTCGATCAATGTTCCTGTTATAAACCTCATCGTCGATAATGTGGCTCTATCATTAAACAGAGGAATAAATTGGCGGGAGGAGGAGATAGCTGCGTACTTGATTGAAAAGCACAATCCGAGCCGACTTAAGAGGTGAAGAAAAGTTATTACAAGCTTGGCGATGAGCTAATCGTAATTAGCTGGGAAAGTAGAACGGGCAAACTATTTCAGGAGCAAATGAGGTTTCTCTCAGAACTTCGCAACATCTACAATCAAAACAACAACGCTAGAGCTGGCAAAATGTCACTAA
>JAAAKM020006971.1:3209043-3219234 GCA_010016025.2 Alatinidae sp. Z8VKAUB7J3 | reverse complement strand
GCTCTGACCGTTGCTATGGCAACTTAGCCAACGGTTGATAGAGTACTAAAGTGATGACGTCACAAAGAACTTTTTTTCAAGGAATCGCAATTATAACTATATCACAGTGTTGACCCTACCACCAAATGCCTGTATACCAAATATTGCGCTTAAATCTCGTAACAGCTGCGAGAAAGAGCTGTTTGAATTTGCAAAAGTCCTTAAAGAAACACTGTTAATTTTGCTCAGTTCATAAATTATGAACTGGGTTCAATTAAAAACCATTTAAAGTTTGAAAGGGCGTATCACATTGATTGCTCAAGATATCATTTTCAAATTTGGACAGGTTGTTTATGTCAACAAGAAGAAAGCAACGAGTCAAATTTCTGATATTCATTAAATCGTGACGTCACAATTAAGTACTCTAGAGATGATGAATATTCAAATTTGAGTTGTGAATAAGGAGTTTGATATGTTAAATTTATTCAAACTACTTTGCATCGCGAAATAAATCATTGACAAGCCCTTTTGCAAATTTGCAAAGTTGCATATTATCTGTGCACAATTCAAAATGTTTGTGCATTTATCTCCTTACCACAGTGTCTTTACAATTGTCCCTTAAATATTTCAAAAGATTTGAGTCGTGATTCCTATAGGCTGAGCCACAAGCTAGGGTTTCCGTCTTGAAACATACACGTTGTTTTTTTTATAAGAACAACCTTTGTAAGAAACAGAAGGCTGAGATTAGGCCAAAAAATAAGAAAAACTTAAGAAACAAGGCAGGCTGAGATTCAAAAGAACCAGCCTGCCTTGTAAACAAGCGGGAATAACAATCTACTACAGAACAGAACGGTATAAAGTGCTAATCAGCGATTAAGCAAACTTATTGTAAGAGAATTAGTTCAACACCATCGATGTCAGTTTTTTTATGTAATCTATGCTGCCATCCGTAAATGTAACTTTATACTCTTCAAGCTTTTCGCTGAGAATAAAACTTGAGGTAGAACATCCTATGCAACGTCCGATATTAAACGTGAACAGTGGCTTAATTACTTTATCAAGTACGACATTCGACACTACTATGCTCAGGAAATTCGAAAACGAAAGTAAGAAACAGAATAAGAAAAACCTTAGGCCGAAAATATAAGGGAAAGTAAGAAACGGCAGGCTGAAACTGCAACCAAGTGTTCTTATAAAGAAAACACGTATAGTTCATTGTTATAAAGTGTTTAGTAATTTGATGTGTACGATTTTTTCATAAAGTTACTTTATTTTTAGGGTTTTAGTACAGTACATATTTGCTAAATATTTATGAATTACCATTCAGTGTGAACTATGTCGTCTGAAAAATAAATCCCCAAGAATCAGAAGACTGATTAACGTATTTGATAATGTAGGCCCTATGCTTTATTTTTACAATAATGACACCTTCTACTCGTCATGACACAACAGTACTTCTTCGATTATCCGGTCAAGTTAGACTGAAACTAACGTTTCATTGTTAGACTGAAAATAAAACAGCGATACCTGCTATTTTTGGCGAGACCGGATAATCGATGGAAGGATAATCGAGGACGTATTGTATCAAAACTTAAGCGTTGTTCTTACTTCGTATTCATAATGTCAAACTCTATGCACCATTTGTACGTAGGGCATGTTATGCAACTATTAAATGCTTTTGTCCGTTGTAAGGCGTCTTTTAACATATATGGAAAGGACTCCGTATTAGAGCAAGGTACTTATCTGGTTTAAGTTTCTTTTTAACAATGTTTCTAGATGAATAAAGTCTAGTCTTTTGTGCAACGTTTTGAAGGGAATCATTTTCAAACAAACGCCAAGTAAACGAGGTGCAAATAGTGTCACGTTTTCTCTGCCTATTGGAAAGGAATAGATGTAGTATCTGTTGTCATTGATAACAGACATAATACGCAAGAGGCGGTCCTACTATGCGAATGGCTTACTTCTCTGCCCGGTAGCCTAAATTGAGGAGCGTTGCCCTTAGACGCCCCAGCTGCCCTTTATTTGTTAGTTAGCCTGTTTGGTGGTTTTTCTGTTAATTTAGGATAGTTTCGAAGTCGGACCAGATGCTCATCGGGGATCTTTGGTTAAGAAACTGCAAAGAGTGTCATAAATGCAGATTATTTAGAGGAATTCATCCAAACAGTAAAACCTGCGCTCATGACGTGTTTTTTTGTAGTCCAATAGAAAGCAAATAAAGGTAAAGCGTACTATCTCTTTCCAATCAAGAGATCTTGATAGCATTTTCTAGGTTTTGTTTTCATTACGTCATAAAGATATCATTCTGTTTTTTTCCTCATTTACGTAACCGCTATGTAAATAACAACATTGTTTATTTTTTTTTTGAAAAGTAAACACGCATCTAGATTACTAACTGAGTTGGCTTATCATGACGAAATGACGTTTGACTAGATCAATGTCGATAAAGGATTAGACTAGAAATGCTGTTGTTCCGTTCCTGTTATTTTGGAGCTAAAATACGAGCAGTAAAATCAACAAATTTTTCAACTCTTCATTTTGCACTTTCTCCCTTCAGCTTATACGACTGACTTGGGAAAGTTTAAACAGGAATGTTAAAAGTAGTTCAGTTCCGATGAGCAGGTATTTTACATTGTACTGGTAATCCTTTTTCAGGTAAATATTCAATTGTCTAACAGCTTAAAATTGTTACGTGGAAAATTTGCCAATCAATACTCGTCTTTGATAAAGTGTGGAAGAATAAACCAAAAGTGACTATTGATCTATTACAGGTTTTTTATATTGAGTAGTTACATATTACATATCTGACAAAAATTGAGCAAGGCTACTCATAAATTATGTACCAGTTTGTAGGTGCAACTTGAGTTCGACTACAAAAGAATATTTAGCATATGCTTAGAAGGAAAAGGAATTTTCTATGCCCTATCATCACCAGGGGCGGTTTTCCGACGTGTGGGGCCCTGGGCACTTTTCCAACGCGGGGCCCTATTAAGGAGATGTATATTTATCAATATCTCACCCAATTTAGCTCGCATAATATGGAGCTTTCACAGTGTCTATCGTGTGTAATAATTCTATTATGCAGTGCAGCGTGTGTAAACATCAAAGAGTACGAAAAGAGAAGCTTACAGAATGGCTGATGGACGTTTTTGGCTGTGATACTTAAAGGTCCCGAAAAGACGGGGTTCTAATAAGCGGAGGTGATGAAGTATTGGACCAAAACCTTCTTGAGCGCAGGGCTCCTCTGGGGCGTGGGACCCTGGGCTACCGCCCTGTCTGCCATACCCTAATACCACCCCTGACCATGACAGTTTGTAGCATTTGTAAATGTATGAATCCTGCTCTTATAAATTCATACAAACTGTTGGAGTGTCTTACCCAATAAATATTACATCAGTTTTTATATTACATCAATTTAATTCTGTCGGATGAAAAGCTGTCTATTATCACAGAGGAAAAAACTAGGCTACTCGTAGGCAGCAATAACAGATTAATTTTGGGTTTCGACTCCATCTGGCAGGCAGACAAACAACCCTCGTTTCCTAGCACTGCACGACAGTCTTAGACACCAGATATAGTTACTCGATACCACTCATTTCCAACCCTTTTTTAGGGAAGTAGCAATTTACTCTTTATGTTGAAGAAAGATTTTGTATCTTATATAAGGATCCAATTTTGAATAAACTAGTAAAGTCCTGTACCTATTTTCTATTCACATGCTTTAAGTTTGTCTTGTAGACGTAAAGTGCCTTTTACTGTTCTCCTTAAAACTTAAGTTTGCAAGTGTGCAGTAATTTTAGTATTATCATTAAAATCATTAAAATTATTATTAAAACTACTTTATGCTTTTTTTTCATTCCGTTTGCATTATAGGGATCTCTGCCACTTCATTTGATTAATCCTGGGGGATATTATAAAGTTTACAAACCCCTTATTTCTTTGAACCCCGTTTTTAGGATTACGATCATCTGCGTATTGTGGTAAGGGAGACATTGTCCTCATCTGAAATTGAAAATTTACAAGACTTTTTTACCATCCATACTTCATAGGTACGTAACGGATATTTCATATATGGTATCTATGAAAGTCACTACTACTACTATTACTATTACTATTACTATTACTATTACTATTACTATTACTATTACTATTACTATTACTATTACTATTACTACTACTACTACTACTACTACTACTATTATTATTATTACTACTACTACTACTACTACTACTACTACTACTACTACTACTACTACTAGTATAGCTGCTGTGTTGGTCCTGCTGGTGGTACTACTGTTACTGCTACTATTACTATAATCTCTACTACTACTAACTACTACTACTACTACTACTACTACTACTACTACTACTACTGCTGCTGCTGTGGCTGCTGCTGTGTTGTCCTTTTAGTGCTACTACTACTACAACTACTGCTAGTATAACTGTTACTACTATTGTTACTATTACTACTACTACTGCTTCTACTGCTACTGCTGCTGCTGCTACTGCTACTGCGCTACTGCGCTAATTCGGCTTCTACTATTGTTGCTGTAAATACAAACGCAACAGCTACTATTACTACTACGATGGCTACTACGACTTCTGCAGTGCTGCTACCACTGTTACTGTTACTGCCACTACTGCGTCTACTACTACTACTACTTCTACTGCTAGTGAGCTGCTGCTACTTTAACTGCTTCTACTACTGCTACAAATATTGCTACTACGTCTATCTCTACTGTGCTGCTGGGGCTACTGCTATTGCTGTAGCAAATGCCACAACAAGAATTACCACTGCCACTAATGTTGCTGCTTGTGCTACTACAAATACAGCACGAACAAGAACTACTACTGCTAATACTACTGCTACTACTACTATATGCATGACCTTGTAGGTACAAAGGGACTCATAAAGTAAATGACGTCATTATGGTCAGTTAAAGGGTTGGTTCTTCCCCTCACCCAACCCACCTAGGTAATAAATTCTTTCTTGTGATTACACTCAACCAAAACATTTTCTTACAAATGGGAAAACTTATAAAATAATAAAGCATTCCTATTAACGCTTGTCAGAGGGTGTCATGGTTTTATAAAGTTATGATGTTGATAATTCGCATTCATAATAAGAAAAAAACATTTATCTTAAATTATTTTATGAATCTTGAAAAACAGTTATCCTATAGTTTTCTATAAGTGGAAAATTTATGAGATGTTATACTTTTTAATAGTTCATGTTGTGGACAGATCGTTCCATTGTGTCATTGCCATTTCTTCATTATCCCTCCTCACTGTAACAATTTATTTTATGGATACTCGAATACTTCATTTTTTGAAAATTTCCCTATATCGCAAGGATTCATGTATTGGTATATTTAGGATTCACATTAAAAGGGTTAGTGGGTAACTGAATTTTATAAGTTCGTGTTTACTTTGTTTAGGCCCACCGCGGCAAGAAACTATGTTTATCTCAATTTGCGATGAGCCCAAACCCTTTTACTAAAGCAGATTTTGTGTGAAGCGCCCTTCCCCGATTCGAAATACCCTCCAAAATTTACATTCCAGCTTGACTTAATTTGTGGCCCCTGAAAAATTCAGCACTCATCAATTTTCCAACGAATGCTCTGCAGTATATTGAATACAGGTTTGCCACAATTTTCAGATTGAAGTGGATGTGACTTTGAGCTGACTGACTATACTTTTCAGTGAATAGGTCTACCTATTAGCTGAAGTAGCAATATGGTACAAGTATTATCTATTGAAATGCAAAACTCGTCGACAAGCGTGGAGAGTCAAATCCTAGCTGTAAGTTGACTCGCAGTCATTTCGTCTTGTCGCACATGATTCACAGTGGAACTCCTTAATATCTGTAATATTTCTTTTCCTATAAGTAACTGGTGATTATTCTAAAATCGAGGGCATCGAACGTATCATAACTGCGATCATGAAGGACACTTGCATTGAATTGAACTGTATGACTGTTTACAAGTCAAGCATCGAAAGATTTATAAAGCGCAATGAATTATGGGAAAATATGTTTTCTACAATAATTAAATCCCGTTTGGAGTTCTTGGTACTTTGTTATTCCCTGTAACATACAATGTCAAGTATATAAGTTGTAAATTTTCATGATGAAATAGATGGAATGCGTGGAAGCAACGTTAGTGGAATAATTCCCTATAATGTCATTACATGTTAGGAGGAGGTGGAGGGGAGGGGAGGAGGGGTATGTGTCTGTTTTCAACATCGACTTATAAATACATTGACCTAAACTGTGTTTTTTGCCCCAAGGTATGTTTTTGGGCTATTTAGTGCTGTTATTTAACGCATTATGTACTTTTTGCCAGTCATCTGTCACAGAAAATTAAAGGGCTGTAGATTGTGTTGCCGTCTGCCAACCTAATAGAAATTAATAATAATTGTGCATGCGATGTTTTTGTATACACAGATATCTGCAGATGCTATCCGTCATTTACAATGAAACAGATCAGGGGTACACAAAGGGATCAATGCAACCAATTTTTTTTTATGGATATCAAGCAACGTGATGAAGGAGGGGCCTTGAATTACCAGGACCTTGAATTACCAGGAAACAGAGTAATCCTACGTCTGCGGTCGAAGAAACGATAAAAATTTTGATTTGATAATGGTTATTAAAATCGTGCGCAGTAGATAGTAAAAACTATATTGACATACTTAAACTTTGGTCTTTCACATATTTTAGGGCCCCTAAATATATGTATTTCTGGTTCTGCTCGGCTGTCAGTGAGCGAGTATGTCCCCAAACTTCTCATGACCTAATTTTTTTGCCCCTCTGTTACACAGAGTAGTTAAGGTCAATCATTAAAAATATTAGATGCTGTTATAGTATTAATTACCCTAGTTACTTCTGTACCATTGTCTAATGGTTTAAGAATATGATAGCTTCCCTATAAGCCTGTCCAGACCAGATTGATGTCTTATACTCTCGTGCAATTTAAAACTTTGTATAAAATTGTAATATTGGATTTGAACCACAAAAAGAGTGAAATAATGATATTAATCTTATTACTTTCTGCAAATGCAAAATTGATGAAGTTCCTTATTAAAAATAACAGCGTTGTAACCCCCAATTAATTTCAAACCCTTTTAGTAATACGTATTGCAGCTTTACCCTGCGATTCCCCACCCCACCTCTTTTATTCCCCTGTCTTTTCAATAAAGATTAGAACATTCTATATTTTTCGTTACACTGGTTACAATGGTTACATTTTATCCAGAGCTCATGAGACTGCTCTTAGTATTCCTTCTCCAATTGAACGTGTATTTGAAAATTGTATTTCTCTCCTCGCAATTAAGCCCCGTGCACTCTCCCTCCCTCTGCGTTAAAGCTGCTTCAGGCAGTTAAGTGTACTAACATTCTTAAGGCATTGTGTTTGCATTACTGCCTATGCGTGCGTTTCCTTCAAATTGCTTTTGTTTGTTACTCCTTGGAGGGTTCTTGTTAAGTTCACATAAAAACCAAAGCGCGCCATTTGATCTTCAATTTCTGTACATTCAACGCTTAGCGTCCAAAGAGCAGATGTGCAGTGTCTTTCAGAAGTGCAGCAACCAACAAAATCAAACATGATGTTGCTTGATTGATCTTTCAAGCCTTAAAGAACTTCATTGTATAGAAAGCTGTTCCTGTTAATACAACAAACACGATGGTTCATTCCTAATAAACTTGTCGTGCGAAAGTCTGAAGGCCACAAGCAACCGAAGCGAAGTTCTACTATCAAAAGAAACCACATGCCATAAACACTCAATCAACGCTCTACGTATAACGAACAGAACAGGACTAACATCCCGTGAGCACTGAAGAAGACGATACCCCATCCCAGGATTCGAGAAAATGAAGGTAAGAGCTGTATAATCTTCTTTGACATTTTTATTTCTCGTTCCTTTCAATTCCAGAATCTGAAAGACTTGTTACCGCAGGGTTGTATTCGATAAGAAACTGGCAAAATTTATAACGGGCCGGCAAGAAATCATCCAGGAGAATCTTTTTATAGTTTGCTATGAAATATACAAGAAACGGATCCCTAGTATAATTATAAGTGCCGAACACAAGGCGCGTAGATGAAACATAGTTACTAAACATTATTTGAGGAGCTTTCGGTGTATTCGTTTTCTGCCTGGCTTGTCCATTGCATACGCCAAGCGGATCCTCTTGTGTAATGTGATCCATTTATCGTGTACTCGATCATTTTCTCTTACATGTGTGATACATGTTTAATGCTGAAACTTTCATTTATCACTTGTATTGCTTTCTTACTATCTTTTTCTTTGATTGTCATCACTTTAACTCAATGATTATTTCATATTTCCTTGATTCCAGGTAATCCAGTGCAAATACTGCATTAATGCCAGATGTCTTGCAAGGAAGAGAGAGAAATCATCAAACAATTCAACCTTGAATCGGCAGGTAAATATTTTAGGATTTCAAAAAGGGCAGATAAATCGGTATTGTCTGTGCATATGCCTACCCTGTTGCCCGTTTCTACATGTTCACTAAGGGTTGGCTCTTTTTAAAGTTACTGTTTCCAAAGAAGACGGATACTTTCAGCTTTCAAATGCCAAACGTATTTAAATTTTGCTTTATACCTGTGTGCATGAATATATAACTACAAGACCGTTATTTGTCTCCAACCATGTTTTTCCGATAATGATTTTTATGAATTCTCCGGAATAGACGACAGATATCAGTTGCACTATCTAGTAATTCCATAAACTATACATTTCTTATATTTTCAGATTTGGTTTTGGGTAATAATAGTGTTGTCACTCGCATGTTTGGTTAGATTTCTAAAGAAAGTACACATCGTTTATAATTGCACATGTTGTCTGATAATGTAGCTGTGTGAAGGGGTGTGGCGACCTAGGACGACCCTTCGATTCTTGACAAGATGTTTATCAGTAATCTAAAATTGTATTTATTTTCTCAAATGTAGCCAACTAATCTTTTATTATTGTTTGACCATCATGGCTTATTCTACCTTAAAAAACTCTGCACTTAATGGAAAGTGGCATTGCTTACCAGCCTTGCAGTATAATTTTGTATTCTTCTAATTGGATAATCATTGGCTGTTTATTTACTGCTTCATTTTCGATTATTTTTAGGTAGTTTCATTTCATCGAAGCCTTCCCTTATTCTGGCAACAACGTGACAAATGAATGACGATGTGCAGCGCTGTTGTCATGTAGTAGAGACCTGATTCTGGAAAATACATCAAAGCAAACTTGGAGATGCTTGGTCAAATATTAAGTAAATGTTACTTCTCGTTTTACTTAATATATTTTGTAAGTTCTTATTCCCAATTTTATTAGACATTCTTCACTCCTACATTTTCTTTAGCCAATTCTACTTTTACGTTTTACTTGTACGTACTTTAGGTTGCTTCTGCTTCATCTATTGTAAACTATTTACTTTTATGTTTTATTGCAAATATGTTTACTTTAATTACTATGTATATATCAATTTGATACTCTACTTTATTGCTCTACATCTATTTATGGGTTTTTCATATGCTAATATTATTTATTATTTATGGGTTTTTCATATGCTAATATTATTTACGTATGTTCTATATATTTCACTGATATACTTAAGCTGGTGCTTATGCTTATGCTTTTACTACATACGTGAATCTACCTTCTAACTGCATCTCCTTGATATCTTATGCCTTACCTGGTTCTTTATCTACTATTATCTACTGGAATTAGTATATCTTTTTGACATTTTACGTTAATTATTTCTATCGGTTTATTTTTACTATGAATTTAATTATTTACATATATTCTACTTCAGCCTCGGTGATTATTTCTCTTAGTTTAAAATTTCATTCTACACTTTGACGCTTTTGTTTTCATTTCTTTCCATCTACTTCTAAATTATTGCTAATTATTTCTTAGTATATCTTTTACTCCACATTTAATTTGACGTTATTGATATTTTACTTCTGCCTTGTTAATTATTTTTTTTAGTTTATATCTTTACTCTACATCTACTTTGACGTCTTTGTTCACTATTTTGCATTCTGCTTCTACCTTGTTCTTGATTATTTCTATCAGTATACTTTTTACCCTACATTTTCATTTTTATAATTCCATTCATTATTCGTTAATTGTATTTGTATTTCAATTTATTTTTACCTTGTTAATTATTTTTTTTAGATTATATTTCTAATGTACATTTAC
>JAAAKM020006971.1:3168411-3208943 GCA_010016025.2 Alatinidae sp. Z8VKAUB7J3 | reverse complement strand
CTATGAGTTTATCTTTTACTCTACATTTACTTTGACGTTTCGATCTTCTACTTCTACCTTGATTATCATTTCTTTTAATTCATACTTTTATTCTACAATTACATTGACACTTTTGTTTGCAATTCTTTTCTTACATTCTACTTCTATCTGGTTCTTAACTATTCCTGTCAGTTTGTCTTTTACTCTACATTTACGTTGACGTTTTGATATTCTACTTCTGCCTTGATAATCATTTCTTTTAGTTTATACTTTTATTCTACAATTACATTGACACTTTTGTTTGCTATTCTTTTCTTACATTCTACTTCCTCCTGGTTCTTGACTATTCCTATCGGTATATTTTTACTCTACATTTACTTTGACGTTTTGATATTCTATTTCTGCCTTGTTAATTCTTTCCTCTAGTTTATATTTTCACTCTACATCTTCTTCGACGCTTTTGTTTGCAATTCTTATCTTAACAACAAGGCACAAGTAGAATGTAAGTATTTCTACCAGTATATTTTTTATTCTACATTTTTATTTTTATAATTTTATTCATCATTCGTTCCCTGTATTTACATTTCTAGCTACTTCTAACTTGTTAATTTTTTCTTTTAACTTTCTAATCTACATTCATTTTTGCGCCTTTTTCACTATTCTTCATTCTAATTCTACCTTGTTCCTAATTATTTTTGCTAAATATATATATATTTGTCTTTACGTATTTATATATTTACGTTTACGTTCAATCTTTTTCGAGCTACTTTTGTATTTTTTATTCGATATCTATTTACTATACTCTACCATTATTTCTGCGATACGTTACTCTCTCTCTTTTGCTTCATTTTCATAATTTCATTCATTATCCGTTCACAGTATTTATATTTCAATTTACATCAACCGTGTTAATTTTTTCTTTTAGCTTAGATTTATAATCTGCATTTACTTTGACACCTTTATTCACTATTTTGCATTCTGCTTCTACCTTGTTCTTAATTATTTCTATCACTATACTTTTTACTCTATATTTTTATTTTTATAATTCCATTCATTATTCGTTAAGTGAGTTTATATTTCAATTTACATCTACCGTGTTAATTATTTCTTTTAGCTTATATTTCTAATCTGCATGTACTTTGACCCTTTAGTTCTCTATTCTGCTTTCTTCTACTACCTTCTACTCTACATTTACTTTTACGTTTATGATACTCTACTTCTCATTTCTTTCAGTTTATACTTTTATTCTACAATTACATTGACACTTTTGTTTGCAATTCTTATCTTACATTCTACTTCTACCTTGTTTTTAAGTACTTCTATCTTTATATTTTAAACTCTACATTTACTTTGATGTTTTTGATATTCTACTTCTGCCTTGTTGATAATCCCTTTTAGTTTATACTTATTTATATTATTTATATTTATATATTTTACAATTACATCGATATTCTTATCTTACAATCTACTTTTACATTGTTGATCATGGTTTTTTAGCTTATATTTTTACACTACATTTACTTAGAAGTTTTTGTTCACTACTTTGCTGTCTACCTGGTTAATAATAATTTCTGCTAGATTTATATTTTAGTTTATAATTTCTTGTGTACATTCGATCTTTTGAGCTACTATTTTATATTTTATTCATTATCTGATTACTATACTTTACCATTATTTCTACGATATGTTTCTCTCTGTATTACATTCATTTTATGATGTCATTTATTATCCATTCACAGTACTTATTTCACATTCTACTTTTACCTTTGTTCACTATTATGAATTCTGCTTCCACCTTGTCGTTAGTTATTTCTGCTGGAATTAATTTTACCCCAGGCTGACATTCACACTAACGTTCAATCTTTTGAGCTACTATTCTATATTTTATTCATTATCGAATTGCTATACTTTACCTTATTTTTATGATTCGTTACTCTCTTTTACTTTCATTCTATGATGTCATTTGTTATCCGTTCACAGTATTAATTTCACATTTTAATTTTACCTTTGTTCACAATTTTGCATTCTGCTTCCACCTTCGTTAGTTATTTCTGCTGGAATTAATTTTACCCAACGCTGACATTCACGTTTACGTTCAATCTAATGTCATTCATTATCCGTTCACAGTATTTATTTTGCATTCTACTTCTGCTTTCTACCTTTCTACTTTACATTAACTTAACATTAAGCCTTCTTTCACTATTCTGCATTCTGCTTATACCTTGGCGTTCTAATTTACTTCTACCTTCTGTATTATTTCTTTTAGTTATATTTTTACTTTACATGTACTAGCTGGAAATAACTTTTTGCTATATCTGATGTTATTATCTTGCCGTTTATGTATCCTTAGGTGGCTAATTACTATTAAGAGAAATTAGGTGAGTAGAAAGTAGGTAGAGTAGTTAGAGTAGTTAGAGATAGAGTAGGTAGTTAGGTACAGTAGGTAGTTAGAGTAGGCAGGAGTAGGTAGAGTAGGTAGTTAGTTGGAGTAGGTAGTTAGATGGGTAGATTAGTAGTTAGTTAGGTGGAGTAGGTAGTTAGGCAGAGTAGGTAGCTAGGTAGAGTAGTTAGATAGTTACATAGGTAGGGTAGGTAGTTAGTGTAGGTAGGTAGGTAGGAAGGTAGTGTAGGTAGGTAGGTAGTTAGTGTAGGTAGTGTAGGTAGGTAGGTAGGTAGGTAGTTAGGGTAGGTAGGGTAGGTAGTTAGTGTAGGTAGGTAGGTAGGTAGGTAGTGTAGGTAGGTAGGTAGGTAGTTAGTTAGGTAGGTAGGTAAGTAGTGTAGGTAGGTAGGTAGGTAGTTAGGTAGGTAAGTAGTGTAGGTAGGTAGTTAGGTAGTTAGGTAGGTAAGTAGGTAGTTAGTGTAGGTAGATAGGTAGTTAGTGTAGGTAGTGTAGGTAGGTAGTTAGTGTAGGTAGTGTAGGTAGGTAGTTAGTGTAGGTAGTGTAGGTAGGTAAGTAGGTAGGTAGTGTAGGTAGGTAGGTAAGTAGGTAGTGTAGGTAGGTAAGTAGGTAGTTAGGTAGGTAGTGTAGGTAGTTAGGTAGGTAAGTAGGTAGTTAGGTAGGTAGTGTAGGTAGTGTAGGTAGTTAGGTAGGTAGTGTAGGTAGTTAATGTAGGTAGTGCAGGTAGGTAGATAGTGCAGGTAGGTAGGTAGTGCAGGTAGGTAGGTAGTGCAGGTAGGTAGGTAGTTAGTGTAGGTAGGTAGGTAGTTAGTGTAGGTAGTTAGTGTAGGTAGTTAGTGTAGGTAGGTAGGTAGTTAGTGTAGGTAGGTAGGTAGGTAGGTAGGTAGTTAGTGTAGGTAGGTAGGTAGTTAGTGTAGGTAGGTAGGTAGTTAGTGTAGGTAGGTAGGTAGGTAGGTAGGTAGGTAGGTAGGTAGGTAGGTAGGTAGGTAGTGTAGGTAGGTAGGTAGGTAGGTAGTTAGTGTAGGTAGGTAAGTAGGTAGTTAGGTAGGTAAGTAGGTAGTTAGGTAGGTAAGTAGGTAGTTAGGTAGGTAAGTAGGTAGTTAATGTAGGTAGTTAATGTAGGTAGAGTAGGTAGTATAGGTAGGTAGTTAGTGTAGGTAGTTAGTGTAGGTAGGTAGGTAGGTAGGTAGGTAGGTAGTTAGTGTAGGTAGGTAGGTAGGTAGGTAGGTAGGTAGGTAGTGTAGGTAGGTAGGTAGGTAGGTAGTTAGCTAGGTAAGTAGGTAGTTAGCTAGGTAAGTAGGTAGTTAGCTAGGTAAGTAGGTAGTTAGGTAGGTAAGTAGGTAGTTAGGTAGGGTAATAGCTACGTATGTTGGAAAAATGAAGATATTAGACTATTTTATGATTGCACATGGTAAAGAAAGTGTTTAAAGGCTCTTTTCCTATTTCAAAAGTTTTAGTTTTCGAGGGTAATAGCTACGTATGTTGGAAAAATGAAGATATTTAAAAAACGTTCAAGTAGATGAGTTGGAAATCAATGAACCCACCTTTCTAGATGATCAACCTCTTGTCACTATTTACGCAACCTTGTTGAAGGAGGAGATACCTACGGTGACACGATTTTATTGTGAAGGATGTAATCTCCATGCTGATAGTCAGTTAAACCACGATTGTGTTTTCATGCCGTGGGAAACGCAAGTGAACATATACCTCGACCGAGCTATCGAGCGTTTGGATATGGAAGGGATTGTTACAGAGTGGTATCATCAGTTAAAAGAGCTTCCTCTTCCCCTATCAACAGATATGCTGGAACGAAGAAATCAGGAACTTCTAGCTCATCCAGACTTTAAGAGACGTATTACTGAAGAACTGTTAAAGTAAACTTTATACTTTTATCATCATATGTATATCACTCCAAGTTGTCGATTGATTTCACTTGGTCTTTATGAGTTTAGAGGATATTTTGAGGAAAGATGAACGTTCATAGTGATCTTTTGTTATTATTATCTCCCTCATTTCTAACGCGCATCCTCTGTGTCTGCGATTGAGTATATATATAGGGTTAGTTTTTAAGCAGGTTTATCATTTCGAGTTATCATCATGAGTCAGGAGGGTATTTCTCTAGATAAGTTAAGAAGGGTAGTGGAGTTAACACTCCCTTTAGTAGAACTGCAATATGAATCCAGATTTAAGGATGAACCAGTTCCGGATGTTACAGGTTCAGGTATGCCCCCTACCTCCCAGCATTGGGGGTCGGAAGAACAACTGCGCTATGCTACTATTGTAGAGTGTTTAGCAGAGCACTATAGGATCCCAAACCTTGACTGGGTTCAAGCTATTAAGGAAAATCCTACAGGAGGACTTATAGGACCTAACTACAGCCCCAAACTTCATCATCTACTGAAACGGTTTTCTTCAGTGAGGATACATGCCTGTTACCATGATGCTTTTGGATTTATCGCCCGAGAGTATAACATAGGATGTGGTTATAACTATGTATTGCAATGGCATCTCGGACGTCTTTGTCCTTTTGTAGGGCAAATTAGTGGTATCCTCTACTGGTTATATCGTAGTTTTTGTCAAGGGATATAAATAAAGGAGTTATCATCATCATTGCATGAATCACTATTGTGTGTAGAACACGTTTAAAGCATGGAGGAAGTGCTACACCAGTTGTATTACATTACGGATCAACCTACAAGTTACAGTGGAGCTTACTCCCTTTACAGAGAAGCTAAAAAACAGTTCCCATCTATCAAGTACAAAGATGTAAAAACATGGTTGCAGCGGCAACTGACTTATACCTTACACCACCCTATTAGGAAAACATATCCCAGAAGCAAAGTCAGAGTCCATGGGTTGCATCATCAATGGCAGATTGACCTTGTGGACATGACCAAGATATCACGATACAACAATGGAGTTAAGTATCTTTTAACATGCATTGATACTTTTAGTCGTTATGCTTGGGTAGTTCCACTGAAAACGAAAACCGGTAAGGATCTTAAAGCAGCCCTCGTCTCCATCTTCAAGCTAGGCAAATCACCATCCCGTATACAGACAGATCAGGGAAAAGAGTTTTTAAACCATACAGTGAAACGTTATTTAAATGAGAAGAAAGTAACATTGTTTAACACTTACAGCAACTTAAAAGCAAGCATGGTGGAGCGTTTTAACCGTACCTTAAAATCTAAGATGTGGAAGTACTTTACAGCTCAAAACACACATAGGTATATAGACATATTACCTCAATTAGTGCGGAGTTATAATCATAGCATACATAGATCCCTTGGTATTCGTCCGGTGGATGTTAACGAGAGCAATGAAACTGAACTTCGTCAGCAGTTTTACCCCCGCCTAAAGATAGAATCTTCCAAGTTTCAAGTAGGTGATCATGTGAGGATCAATGTATTGCGCAGTACTTTTCAGAAAGGGTACTTACCTAACTGGTCAGAGGAAGTCTTTGTGATTGATAAGGTGTTTGAGCGATCCCCAACCACGTACACAATTAAAGATCTAAAGGATGAACCAATCCACGGAACGTTCTACAAGGAAGAATTGCAAAAGGTGTTAACTCATCCAGATGACTTTCACCGCATCCAAAAGGTTATAAAAAGGAGGAAGGGTCATGGGCATCAGTTACATTATCTGGTCCAGTGGAAAAACCACCCTGAAAAATTTAACTCCTGGATATCCTCTAAAGATCTTCATCCATGATGATGTGGGAACATCGATTTATCACCCTTCCCAGTAATTCTAGTATGGATGTCTTTCCTCACAACACACTCTCTCACTATTGTGTTCAACTTCCTGCTCCATTGGAACTAGATGGTTCTTGGGAAGTGGCCTTAGTGGAGATCAACTATCCACATAGTTGGCACAACATTCGTCGTGGTGCAAACACAATACAGTATGACAATAACATTAACCTTTGGTTTGATATGGAGATCCCTGCTGGTTTTTACCCCACCGTTCAAAGTGTTGTGGATACATTAAAAGGACGCTTCACTAATATACCTAATGTTCTTTTCTCCTATGATGCTGAGAAAAATAAAGTATCAGTGGAATGCTCCAAGGGATCACGAGTAAGGTTGAAAGGAGACGTCGCCACTGTGTTGGGATTTCAAGACAATACGACCATCGTTGAACAAAAAGTGTTCAGTACCTTTACGCCCGCGGTGGAGAGCGCCTTTTCACATCTGTACATTTATACAGATATCATTGAGAATCAAATCGTTGGAAACTACTACTCCCCTCTTTTACGAGTTATCCCAGTAGGAGGAGAGTATGGACAAAACGTGCATGTGATATATGAGAAACCGTTTTATCTTCCCTTACGTACCTCTCGTATCGCCTCTCTTGAAATCAGTATAAAAGACGATCAAGATCGATACATCTCATTTAACAGGGGAAAAGTGATTGCAACGTTGCACCTTCGAAGATCAAAGTTTGTTTACTACTGATCATCATGGAAGTCTGGGAAAACCATTTTCGTCAGCAAGCCTCCCCTTCTGGATTATACTGGCAAGTGGGACGAGGTACGATTCGGGGGTTTCATGGTCCTCCTCTTCAAAAAGGGTATGGTCTTGGCAATATGTTTCGTGCCATCACTAGGAGTGCCACCCCTCTGCTTAAAAAAGGACTTCATTATCTTGGGAAAAAAGCGTTACAGACCAGTGCACAGGTATTACAAGATGTAAGCCAAGGTAGGAGTTTTCGTCAAGCTATCGCTGATCGAGGAAAGCAAGCTGGTCAACAGATCATGAAGGATTCCATCCAACAAGTAAAAGGACAAAAGCGGAAGCTGTCCACTCCGACACCTTCTAAGAGAAGTGGTATAAAAAGGCCACGTCCATCGCTTTCTTCATTAAAACAAGGGAAAGCTAAGAAACAACGTCTCACGCGAAGCAAAAAGGATATTTTTGATCAGATCAATTAAGAAGGATGGCACAAAAAGCAAGCAGTGAAGAATGTTCAAAGTCAGAATTGGATTTGTTTTCCCTACAACCTAAACAATCTGGGATAGTCAGTGGAAAGTGGGTTGATATCCATCCTGTGTCTTCATTAACAGAGGGAGGTCCCATCGAGTTTTCTGTTCCTGCTTCAGGTGAAGACTTTCTAGATTTGAGTCAATCCTTTCTGTTCTTAAAGGTGAACATAGTAAAGGCAGATGGATCCCCACTTGATGATGGCTCGAAAGTAGCTCCGGCCAACTACTTGCTGGGTACTATGTTTAACCAAGTGGATGTCTCCCTATCAGGAAAATTGATCTCAGATGGAAGCAACAGCTATGCATATCGTTCCTTCTTGGAAACCTTACTCGGTAATACCCATGAGTCACTTAACAGTCAGTTACAGAGTGCTCTTTATTTTAAAGATACAGGAAACCATATGGATGAGATGAACATGGAGGGTGGGAATCAAGGATGGAAAGCTAGACATGAACTGTTCAAAAAAAGTAACACAGTGGAAATGATAGGGAGAATACATCAAGATTTATTCAACCAAGATCGTCTCATTATCAATGGGGTTAGTTTAAATGTAAAACTTCATCGACAGAGGAATGAGTTCTGTCTACTCTCTTCAGAAGACGACGCCACTTACAAACTGAAAGTGACAGATGCTGTGTTTTACCTACGTAAAGTGCAACTGGCAGATCATGCTTACAATGCGCTTAATAAAGTTCTTCAAACCCATACAGTTAAATATCCCATCACCCGTGTAGCCCCTAAATATTTCTCAGCCCCAGCAGGAAGTTTGGAAGCGAATCTAAGCAATGCATTTTTAGGAACGCTACCGAAGCGTATCATACTTTGTATGGTGGATAATCAAGGATATAATGGTGTTTACAAACAAAACCCGCTCCGTTTTGAGCATTTTAATTTAACTTCATTGGGTATCTATCGAAATGGGGAACCTATCTTCAACAAACCCTTAACGTTCAACTTTGCAACTCAGCAATACTTGATGGGATACAACACATTGTTTTCTGGTTTGAATAAACTACACAGCAACACCGGCGTAGATATCACACGTGAGGATTTTGCTCATGGGTACACTATCTTTGCTGTGGACTTATCACCAGATTTGGATTGCGATTCGTGTCATACGTCTATAAAACAAACGGGAACACTGCGTGTAGAGTTAAAGTTCGCCACCCCCCTGGCCAAGACCATCAATATCTTCATATATAGCGAATATGACTCTATGATAGAAATTGATCAACATCGCAACATCTTAATGGATTACAATAACTAACCATGAACTCGTTAGAACTAAATTATATCCTACAACGTGATCCCCGTATAGCGCCTACGTTCCAAGGTGTGTTTCCCTGTGATCAACTACCTCTCTCTTTCAAGCAGTATCCCGCTTCATTGATTGTGAACAGTCAGGGATCAGAAAGTCCTGGAGAGCACTGGTTACTTATTTTTGCTGATGCTTGTCAAGAAGTTTTGTTCTTCGATTCTTATGGAAACCCTCCATCCTATTATGATCAAGAGATAGTGCAGTTTCTGCAGAGAATGAGTCAAAATGTGATGTGGAATGATACCCAGATACAAGACTATTTTTCAACAACCTGTGGTCAACACTGCATCTTTACTTTACACCATTTGTCTCGAGGATGGACCATGAACGCTATATTAAATCGATTTTTTGTTAGCTCTCTCCCTCATAATGATCAACTGGTTAGGGCTTTCGTTAAAGAAAGATACCCCTTTCCTTTGGACAGCCGATTAGATCATAATTACCTTGTAAAGCAAATAGCACGTGCTCTTTATCAGGGGAACAAACGCAGTTAACAAGCTTGTTATGTATGAAAGAATAGGAAAAACATATAAGAGAGAAAATGGATATGCTCATCTGATTTTATTGTGTCTTATTCCGATTTACAATCTTTTCCAAAGACCTTTGGAACTATGTACAGCCCTACTAAATTCGCGTTCTTCTTTAGGAGCCTCCTTCTGACGCTTAAACGACTCTATCTCGCGGCGACGGTCTCTGTTTCCTATAAGGTGATCAGATACATTTAATCTAGCAAGTCCACTAGAAAACAGCTCAGCTTGAGGGGGTTTATAACCTTTCTTTTCCCTAAGCGCATCAAGAACAAGGTCTAATATGTTTGAGTTTACAACACGCTCGTTATCATAAACAAGTTCTCCATCAGAGTTCCATCTTAAAATGCCTGGATTTTGTTTCATCTTGCGTAACAAGAGTTGAGCCTTCTTCTTATACGGCTTCGGAGTTGCATCTAAGATTTGCTCCTCAATCCCTTCTGGGAACGTAACCTTGTTTCCATCAACATCTCCTGCTATCGATATCTTTGGTGGCTTACTCTGCATGATGTTTCTATCTTCTGCTAAGTTAGCTTTCTTCTCTAAAAACGTCTGCAGCTCATCTGTATATAGACGTGATTTTACATCAGCGGGAAGATCTTCCTTCTGTAATATCGACTCAGCTGTTCTCTTACTGTCTAAAAGTTGTTTCCTCTCTGGATATAAAATGTCTTTGATCGCTTGACTTGAAGATTCACTTCGTTGTTGGAGATGGTCCTCTGGGACAAGTATCATCCGCTTAGCATAGCGAAATGTATCCATGTTATGTATTTTATTTTCCACCCAAAAGGTTGCTCAAAAGTGAAATGGCTATAGGTAAAAGGGTTTGCAGAAATCCACCTGACTGCACTACTAGTTTTCGTTTCCTTTTTATAGGCACTTTGCGGTCTGCTAAATTATACATTAACGTGCGGTGACGTTTAAGTTTCCTTACTCCCTTTCTGTCTAATGGAGTAGGATCCTGACAGTGAAGGATGTTCAAACAGGATTCACAAATAGTTTTTAATAACTCATGAGTGGCAGCATTATGTAAAACCGCTTTCCTTTCTTTAGGACGACATTGATGGAGGAACTCTAACTGATTAAGTTTTTTTTTTAACGCATGCTTCATGTTGCTTTTCTACATACACCAAACCATCGATGTGTAAAGTAAATGATGAATTAATACGCGTCTCTATTTATACGTTTTGATTTATGGAGATAGACAAAAAAGGGTCCAGGTGGGAAGATGGAACCTCGAAACTGTAACACATCAGGACTTGAAGGGTGGACATCTATAAATAGATAACCATAAGGCACCTTTGTAGCATCATTGAATATTTCTCTAAAGAACTTTGTATCACTCGGGCATAACTGATGAGCCAACACCATCATCTGCGATTGATCTCGCTTGTTTTTGAATAGCACAAAATAGTTTGAATTGAGACTGATATCTCGTGCTTGAGGTCCTTGTTTAAAAAGATTCTGAGTGAGAAAAATCACACTCACATTTTGATGTCTCCCTCTTGTGAACAACTGGGAAACATTTTCATTTTTAACGCTCTCGCATAATAAATCATCTATAACGGCTATCGTAAATTTACAGTCTGAAAATATCACATCCATGTCCTCAGGGATACCAGAAATAAACTCCGTATGGGGATATATATGCTTCACCTTTTCAAACAACTCATTCTGTTTCACTCCATAGAGCCATAAAACTCTTTCAATCGGCTTATCTATCAATAAAGATGCATATTTCAGTAATGAATATACAAAAGAGCTTTTGCCACATTCTCTAGGTCCAGAAACTACCATTGAGAAAGGCGCTTTTAGTTGCACATTCATGTTGTTTCGGACAAGTACTCTGTTATCGTTTATGATGGTATACCCTCTGTGATCACTCCTTTTATATTTATTTACCCAGTAATACGCATAACAGGGTAGTTTCGTTACATCTCTATCATATCAGTTTACCGTTTTGATAACTCAAGAGACTTCAAAGAATATTAATCGGAAAAAAACAACCCCCAACCCTACTTAAGAGAACATCTCAACTTCAAAAAGCCAATGAACACTCTTCTATGCTAGTGATGTGTCTTCATTGTTGGTAACTTCATTGTTGGTAAAGTATGTGGGAGCGTCTTATTATAATCTCATAAGTGCATACCTAACTTCTTAAATAGAAAATAATAATAGATTACTCACCGAAATACTTGGATGATGATCTTTGTCAGTTGATGAATGAAGATGATGAAACTTCATAACCTAATGTTCATGATGTCTTCGTATTTATATACCTTGAAAACTAAAGATATCCAATGGGTTATTGCCACATCATGTAAATACATGGGACGCTGTCCGGTTTAAGGATACAATACTCTCACAACTACTTCATTATACCATGATCATCGATGATAATGCATTATTATAATGGAAAATCTATTATCATCACACTGATGCAATTTTATGCTATGATGATCATACGATGCATAGATCCACAATGCAGCACACAGAATGTATACCATAAATGGATAATATTTTATCTTGAGAGACTATCTTGCACATAAAACATGCCCAAAAAAGGAATGAGATATATAAAAATAAGTATATTTTTTATGAAAGGATCATAATTGGAAAGTATGGGAACCAATGAAAAACTCACACGACATCCAGTTAATGATAGGAAACGATGAACGCATTGTAGCTACGCTCACCTTTAGAACATCAGATGTTAAATAACCCTGTTGAGGTGGAAGAAATCTCAGTTACCAAGATGATTGTATATTTCATCAGGAGTAATACACAACCTGAGAGGATTTTCAATAATCCTCTCAGAGCAATTATGGAGATGGAAGAGGGGGACACCCTCATAAGGGTTGAATATTTTGACTTTGGAAAGTCAAAAGAGATCTTACGGTAAGTTTCTATTATACTATATTACTCATCTAGGAATACATATCTTTGTAATATGTACTACACTGTATATACTATATCGTAGTATGGGTATGCTATCTTCTAGTGCTATCTGATGAAAGATGACTAATATCATCATGGTGTGCTATGATCAGATGATCATCAATGGTAATAACAACAACCTTCTTTTAAATTTCATATGTAGATTCACTCACAAGGACAAGTCTATGGCTGAGGAGATGTGGAGGCTTGTGAGAGACTCCTTTGAGGTAAAAAAGTAAGTATCTCTTTAATCTTATCCATAGGGGACGAAGCAACTCGCGTATAGATCATATTTATCCTACCTTGTTTCTTAGGCGGCTTTTTTGATTGTATATCTCCAACTAAATATAATAATGAAACAAAACTATCGCGAGACTATTGCTAAAGAGATAAAAAAGTAATCCAGTTATCAGATAGCCGCTTAGTGGAAGATAGGACTTATAGCATATCTAAACGTTGTGTTCCTACAACTGAAATACATTGATGAAGGAAGGTATAGAGATACTCATGCATTGCTGTTATGTATCCGAATGTTTTTTACACAAATGTAATGGATATCTACTTATTTCCTCCTGTTCAGATAAAAGAAAAAAAAAAAGAAGAAGAAAAAGAAGGGAAAAAAGGAAGAGATACATGTATATACATATATTTATATAGACAAGTAAGAAAAAGAAAGAAGAAAAAGATGATGAGTCTTGTGATCTTACCATTGTTTATCTTACGTATATTAGCGCTTAGTCGCATCTTTAGATGAAGCATAGAAAGTAAAAGGATGAGCGCGTAATAAGAATAAGAAGGGATAGCCAATATAGACTACAGCGGTAGTTTTATCCATGATCTTTCCCCCATCACAATAAGCATACTACAAGTTAACATATTAACAGAGTAAACGTTCCATGTTTTCTTTACGCGTGATGATACTGTTCTCTTCGCTAACTTTAGAAGTTTCTTGAGGTTTTGAATCCTTGCTTGTACTATTGTCTGGCATTAAATCTGTATCCCCATAGTGATAAGGTGATGTAAGATGACTCGATGGTTTCTTGCGAGCGCAGGAGTTGTGATGTTTCATAGGCTTAGACTCGTGGATCCTCTGTCTTATAAATTCCTGTTGATTAAGCAACTCATTGATATAGTGACGCAGATCACGATTTTCATTTTGAAGAGTATCAAATCCATCGAAGTGTTTTACAACGGCACGTTTCTCACTTAAGGCGATCAACTGTTTTATCAATATCTCGCGATGACTTTTAAGTTCTTTAAAGCGCATATGACATTCCGCCTCATACCATAGATAATCTAAAAGTATATCCGAAAGTTCGTTAGTTTTACAATATCCTCCTTGAAAAGCCATGTTCGTTTGGAGACGCTCTTGATAATAACTACGGTATCAACAGATATAGCTATATATATATACTAGTGAAACAATAGAGAAATGGGTTTCATTAAGGTAGTAGGGGTACAGCCGAGTTGTCTTCTTCAAGCTTAAGCGTGCGTGTAATCTTCTATATCAACCTGAGATAATAAGATGCTTTGTTTGTACCTGCGATATCATCCTTCATTGTCTTTCTCAGACAGTGGGTGAAATGAACTATGTTATAGCTATAGACAATGCGTTGGGATACATTGAAAGGGTAAATAAGGGGAAGTGAAAGTAAGGTCGAGGTAGTCTGCATAGCGTCTGCGAACAATAGGGGAGGGGGTGGGGTGGCATACGCCTGCAACCAAGTTGTTAGTTTAGGGGAAACGCATTGAGCGTTTATAGGAAGGGCTGTTAATCTATCCTCTCACCCATGCACTCCTATGTTTAAGGTTAACGATATTGATACATAAAGTTAAATGGCTCGTGCAAAGAACGAGGTATTCAAACATTCAAGCATCATTTACGATAACTCGCAAACAAAGAGAGGGATCGAAGCAAAAATTTGTCGACCGCTGATTGGACAACCGTAAACACCTACCAACAATTTGGAGGCGTCAAAATTGTTAGAACAATTTCAGAGAAAACATAAACTCCTTTTGTCGGCAAAGTCAGCCATTCTGATGAGGGTGCAACGAAACCGGTCAATGGCATTTCACTAAGATTTTGTTATTAAATACTATCTACAAATTTTGTAGTACTGGGAATCTTTTCCGATATTTCTACTACAGCTTTCAGTAAGACATTCACAACACTTCAGTGGCGAACATATCACGTCATGGCATAAAGTTCGTCTTTTGAAATATTCTTGACTATAGAGTGACCTTGCTGTGCTAGAGATTCACCTTAATTTAATTAGCTGCTAGTGCCATTCGGACAGAATATCTCATATGTTGAGGAATTGAGTTCTTATTCCACGTTTTCGTAAGGTCTCCACTGGCATGCAAAACACGGGATCAATCTCCTTGATGTCCTTACGGTTATAGTCCAACAAAGAAAGTCCAGCAATGCCAAATAAAGTGTGAAATGGATCAACCTAAAAGAATGAAAATCAATACACTGTAATATTAGGATCAAAAAGTTTGGAAATCTTAAAAACTTTCGAAACAATAAGTTACCGCTTTATTTGTTTACCATGCAGTCATAATCATTCCCCTGATTTCGAGACTCTTTGTCCGAGTTATCATGTGTAATTATTAAACATTCCCCCTCATCATTACATAATCGTTCCGTGATCTCCTCCCTGAAGCGAAACATTAAACTATATTGCTAAAAAGGTTAATCCAAATTTTGGGTAAAAAGGCATTTAAACATACTTAATAGCAGAATGAAATACCTCAAAATAATACCTTCAAATTCTAATATTAAAATACATTTTTTTGTTACAAGAATGTATCTTAAAAGAACAAAAACCTTAAATGTAGTAAAAGTTGAGAACATCTTCTCAAGTGCGGGAAAGCTTTAATTGCACTAACACTAAAAATTCCCCACAACTGGCAATAATCTAAATACTACAGCACGAGGGTGGAAGTAGTGTATGGATGACAGTCTGGAAGTTTCGCCCTTTTACCGTCTTGCTATGATTTAACTCTTCCAGATTTTTGATCCAGATATTGTATTTGGAAACTAGTATATATAGAATATGAAAACACTGTCTCATTTAGATTGAAGACCATCAGTCAGCTTGCGCCTTGTAATTTCACCCTGACAAAAATGCCAACCAGAGCCATTGTTACGCTCAGAAAAGTGGTTTTGGAAAAGAAGGCTCGAAACCGTGACCCACGCTATCGCGGAGTGTGATCTGCCGCCCACGTTAACATAGTCTATTTCCTCGCTGGTGGCACATTTTCTATTCCACTAGTGTCTTTTATAAATTGACATATCTAATCCTCTCTCCTCGATGATAAAAGTAGCTTTATAAAAAATGTGTTGGAGAAATAGATCCGCATTAATCAACATCATTGAATGCTCTCTACTAAACTATAATGAAAGAAGAATATGCACATTCAGAACGTTGTTTCTCTGAAGTCTAGGGAGGGTATTAGTCTTACTGGTGCGTTGAGAATACTCTCTGTTTAGTAGCAACACCTCTTCTTCTATAATTAAGAAGCAACATAAATCTAAACTTGCCATTTTTCATCTTGATTACACACTACTACGTGGCGTGAAAGGTCCTAGTGACAGTTCCTGAAACGTAAGTATTATCGGCGCAGGTATTGCGGTAAAATCGGATTGAGAAACGATTTAGGATTTAAAAAACTCAAGCAGACCCCAAATCATACGGAAAAGAACCTTCTTTTAAGGAATTAAAGTTAACAAGGCGAGACCAATAGAACCAACAGCTGAGACAGAGCCAGAATGCAAATGCAAAGGGCACGATTACGCGTTACCTCGTTGGAAAAAAATGGGGAAAGCTACCATGAATTAATATAACACGGCAGCCTCTATGAAAACATGAGGTGATTGTTTATCAATTATATAACAAAACAGTAACAAACAGCAAAATGAAATGAGAAAAAAGTCTGAGTGATAGAAAACGCTAGTCAATGAAAGAAAATGCTACTAGAATGGGTGCGGGAGAGAAAATATCGTCAGAGAAAAGAATTGCATTCGAAAAACACGGAAATTGGCTGCATAAAAATAAACGACTACAGTGCTCGTGTAGTTAAGGCGTTGGTGGATTATCAGAGCAATAGTGGATTCGAATACCAATCTGGATGCTGTATACAGCAAGTGCTTCAAAAGCTGCTGGCTCCAATTCCCCTATCGACGTTGTTGTATTCTACCCTCGGAAAAAGCGTTTCCCTCTTAAGGACTTTCCGCACAAACACCTCTTGCTGTGGTCATATTGCTAACGTGATGTCCCTGATATCAAGAACAACTGTCATACCCTCAAGTATTTCCGATGACCAGGCCTAGTTTAACGATATGGATTTCTTGGTATCTATTCCGCACCATTTAGTAATAACCCAATCATACCATTCTAGTAGTACTTTCAGGCAGCTGGCTCGTTATAGCTTCGTACTGTACTCTTTAATCATTAGACCTCTACACGACTTGCCGATGCTCCACAGCATACAAACCTCTCTTTTAATCTGTAACGATGCAACCACGCGCACTTATTGCAACGCATTCGAAGCAATTAATTAGGTTATATTCGGAGACAACATTGCACAATCATAGCATTAGCTATTGCCATTTCGTAAGTAAAAAATTCGTCAGCTTATTTAGGGAAGTAGATAATACAAGATAGGAAAGTAAAGATAAATGATAACGAACTGATACTGTCATATGGTACAGTCGTCAGAAGGGGATCCTACAAGTTCAATGTCAATTACTAATTAAAAACGTTAATGCTTTACCATATCTCCTGGGCGATCTGAGAAGCCACCAGTTTCTTTATCTTGACATGCCAAAATAAAATCTATTAACTTTTCCTAAAAAACACAATATAATGTGACGTGACTAATGTATATAACATTTCGTATCAGAAAGGGCAAATACAACGAGAAAATTCATACAAAAAAATGAATTAGCGTAGCATTTAAACGCCTTCAACTCAAAACCGTAAGGAGATGATCTATACTGGATCGGTGGATATACCTGATTCTCTATTTCGGAATTCACTTACGTAATAAGGAAAGCTATGCAACTCGTTCTAAGCGAAATCATTTCATTTAACAACAAAAAACAACTCTACAGCCCGGGAGTTTTCTATTGGAAATCAACAATACCTACTCAACCATTCAAGCAGCACTAAATAGAACGGTCCACTTGAGAGGGAAGAGATTATACGCAGACTACCATTTGGTGGAAACTTGGTGGATATAATACGATGTCTACCAAGCTTAGTTCAAATGAGTTTGGTACAGTCAAAGACTCGCAACAAGCCCAAAAGAAATGGTACCCTCTCCCTCCTCAGGCTACACCTTAAACATCGGAGGACTAACCGAAAAGTGTTAGGGGTAGTACTGGTTTTGAAACGGAAACGTAATGCATCGGATTTTTGTCCGAGTCCGAAGTGATAACTAGCTTCTATAACACTTAAACGAAATGTACTAGTATTGTGGGTTATTATTGTATAGAGAGACAGCCCCTTCTGTCGATTCTCTAATAGACGTGAGAAGGCAACGCTGAACTACTCATGACGCTAAATTGTAAAAAGAGCTGTATGCTTTCTTACTTTATCTATCCAATGGACTTTTCCTAAGATCTTAAGTGATGATAGCACCCACCAACTGTAGCAAACATCTGGTAGTTTTTCTGGTCTCCCATTAAATCCTCCTGACTTGAGTTGTCTCTCAGAGAGCCACCATCCCAGAAGATCTGCGTCCACGTTGTGTAAAGAATTGGTGATAGAAAGTGTTCCTAAGCAACAATAGATCTGAAGAAACGAAACATAAAACACATAAATTACCACATATTAAAGTTAAGAGTTGATGCTACCATCTATTCATTTGTTAAAATTTGACACTACATCTATCCCTTCTAAAATGTCTACTGTATCGTGGTGATTGGTAGGGATGGGTGACTGTAGCTCTAACATCCCCATTCAACAGCTGAGAGGTTCAAGATTTGCATGTGATCGTATATCGTATATTGAGTGCTCAAAATACTTGCGAACCACAACCACATCCGGGATCCAAGCCCTGTGTTTTCCTCGCTTCGAAAGATTATTTTCGGGTTTTAACTTCCTCCACCGGTTAAACTCCGACGCCCGAGGTTGTCTTAGATCGACTTTACTATACAATCTGGTATGTGGGCTTGCGCCTCTCCGTAAATCTAGACTTAAAAGTAAAGCATAGGCAGGGGGTTCTGAATTATCACTCTTAAGTACAGCAATAAAGAGAAGAGCTCGGTCATCATCAAACTCTCTCTCCATTACCAACTTTTGGCGGAAACAAATAGTATCCATGTCCTGTACTTTATCCAATTGATAATGTCACTGAACACGAAACACGAGAGATAGGGTTGTTAAGTACAAATTTCTCCTGGTACCTATGATACAGTAGTTGCTACAAGAATAGACGACGAATCACGTTGCTAGTCGTTGCTATATATTTTAAATGAATACGGGGCGAGGTAGCTCAGCCGGTAGAGAGCTAGTCTAGCAAGCTGAAGGATGATGATTCAAGCCCATGCTACTGATAACCTAGCAGGAAAATGGGGACCTGCCATTAGTTGGGGGGAGGATAAAAGGCGGCGAGGAAAGGAACTGGCCGTTCTGCCTCATCATGCCGTGGGTCAGGTCATGTGATTCCCTACCCTATGACATCACATGCGCTCTGAATGAATTACGGAGACTACTTTTACCTTGGCGATGTCTGAATAACAATCGAAATGTCGGTTTCACTGACACAATCATAATTATTATTAACACAGATGCTGGCACGCTGAGTTATTGCAAGCCTCTGCCAAATCCTATTAGCTGTATTATAAAGTTGCCGAAAACCACACATCTTCTCAATACAATGATGAAGTAACTTCGAAGTTTACTTGTGAAAGAAATAATGGCCTCCAAAAGATTACTATTGCTGATCCTATCTTCATCAAAATTTCGAAGAAATAGAACAAACTAGATATAGCTCGGAAAGGCATTGCTTGGAGACGAATTAACATTTGCCTGCACCGCTATAAAGTATTTCTATTCAGAACAGCGAGAAGAGCAACTTCAGAACGACTAGCAACACAACAAGGGAGATAGGGTGTAGAGGGGTCGAGAAGAAGAAGAGAGGGCCTTCATGTATAAGTTTATTAAGATCACATTTTCATGAGAGAAAGACGGGTGGCGGTGGTCAATTTAATGTGTGTAAAATTACGGCATAAAAGGGGAGAGGATAAGAACCTATCACTCAAGGGGATAGAAAGCTACCGCACACGTTCCCGTTCATGTAAAAGTGCCAATATTTCCATGCTTCTTTGTAGCAAAGGGGCCCTCGGCATCCATTATTACTTTACAAAAGTTTCCTTCACTTCTCTGTAAATCTCTACTTTCTACGTTTGTTGTTGAAAGAATTGATATGTTCCTGTATTGTACCAGCTCCCTATGAGCAGTTGAAATTTATTCATCTTCTTGTTATCTTCAGAGTTAGACGCCATTACTGTTTTTTCTATCGTTTTGAATCTTGAAGTCGTGCCATAGCTTTTAACATTTTTCACTTCGCAATAAATCAAGCACATTCGTGAAAATATACAGAGCTATAACAGAAAGAGGTCCTCCTTACTGCATGATGACGACTGAGGGAAAAGAACCGTTGATGGATTCAAATTCTCCAATTCAACAAGATGTTTTAGAATAAAAGATTCATGCTAAAATCACAGCTCTGCATAAGTGCTTCACTTAAGTATTCCATTCTCCCGCTTACTTCGAACCCCTCCCCTCTCTCTTTCGATACCGAACAGCCCATCAAGCACTTCACTTTTCACGACAATTCCTTCGCCTTCCGTAGATACAAAGTAGGATGACTGCAAAAACAATATTACTACGTAAAGAAATAATAGAGAACATAAACTGTGTGCAAAACATGACAGGCACAGACGTTTCTAAATGTGTGACCATCAGACTATCGTGTGGCTTGCTTCCTTGCTTGGTTGTCTACGGCATGTTTCTTTAAAGTAATTACACATTTCCGATAGCAAGTTGAAACGGGCAGATGGTTATCGTTCAGAAACATTCAAGCTCCAACATCCAGGGAACAATGCAACTACGGGAAGCATGATACAACCATACTCTTCTTTCTAAGCCACTCTTGCTTTGCTCTGTTCTACTAGTAGATGAAACAAAAAGATATCTTTTGGCGAGGCATGACAATATGAGTGAGAATTCAACGCTAGAAAGTGTGACAAAAGATAAAAGACCTAAGTAGCATCCACATAGAAAGAGTTGTTCAAAATTAAGTGGAGAAGCTTCAGATTACAGAGGGACGCAGTGGGAGGTTGATGCCGAGCAAACTGTGATCATATGCACAAGTAGCTACTGTTGATGGATGCATTGCATCAAATTAAGAGTTTCGCCTTGATCAATAGAAATTTGCAGCGCTTTACGTAGTATTTATATTCTGTACCTTACAAGGTATACTCCAGCAAAGTAATCAATCAATAATCAATCCTTAAGCTAAGTCCTGCAAGTAGCCGTGATGAGGGGGTTCAATTGTAGGTAATTAAATAACACAAAAAGCCTCGAAATAAAAGTACTGTACTACCTGTCCGGCGTGTGACTCCGATCCTGGAACACATCCAAACCCTCCATCAAAATTCATGCATGAGAGTACGAAGGAGACCGCCTTATCCTGGTCCACAGCATCAAGCCTTCCCTATGTGAATTTGCGAAAATACATATGGATTTAGAGTACCGACATTAATGCTGGTGCAAAGTTTTAATGCGATGGCCTACTTACGGCAACCAATACCGCCCAACCTATAAACGTAGAAACCTTGAAGGTTCCACGACGATATTTCCTTTCAGCTTCTTGTGAAGCTTCTCGTGAATTTACCTACGGCTGCGAAGGAAAGTAGATTCCAACTATCTTCTGGCATATAACCTACGCGGTCTGAGTTCATCAGTCTGTTTTTGTGAGGTTTCCACTTTATTGCCTGAGCTTAGCTATTCTGTATGTGATATTTTTTGATATATCATTCTTCGCAAAGGAGCTTTCTCTTCTCAAAGTAAAGCATTTCCTTAAAGTAATACCCCTAAATAAAATAACCTTCCAGGCATCTAGCAAAGTCCCCAGCTTCTAATAGCTGGCAGTTAACAAAAAACACTCGAGCAGGGGTTAATCTCAGAAACAAAAGAGTACCATTTGTAGCCAAAGACGTCTGTCAAGCAAAGGACAGACTGAATTAACTACGGCATCGTTCCATCACAGACAGCGGGCACATTTGCATTAGAAGTAGTACTGCTTTGTCATAACACGCGCAAATCTGAAGTAAAAGAAATGGGCTCTTTCGCAAAAAGGGTAATTTCACAGAGTATGCACTGTTTAAAACGGAAGAAGCCAAGTTCGAAGTATCAGGAATGCTGCTGCTGACAACGTGTTATGCTCAAACCTGAGTCAAAACCCCAAGCTAATCACAAATATTTGGTATGATTTTTCATCATATAAAAACCTTTAGATCACTCCGTTTGGCCAATTGTAACAGGCAGTTGCCCCCTCCAACCTTGCTGCCTACCGGCTTGACTAACAAACTTAATTCCTGTGGTAGGTACCTTTTCACTTATGTTGGCAGTCAAAATAAAAACAACGAGTTGACCAACGGATTGAACAAGTACACAGTTCAATTGGCTATTCATTTAACTCTAGGAAGAATCCATGAAAAAGGAAACAGGTCGATCTGGCAAAAATCTGATAAATTTTTAAGGGCGTGTATAAATTCATGAGTACCACAATGCTCTTTGTTGCAGCAGTATATAAAATTGCAAAAAGTCTACGTACCAGCAAAGCTAGGCAAGCAACAGCACAGAATGAGAAACGTGTGTCAACTTCACCTGGAATGAAAATGAAATGAAAAGCAGTAGTTTGTAAAGTAACTCATGCAAATTATCTATGTTGCTTGTTTGTAGCATTATAAATTGTGTCTGTCTATTGATATCTTTGTCAAATAATTGAATAAAGTAAAAATACTTGGCACATCAATGTTTAATATCTTTATAACTCTTAAGAGTAACATATATGATGATAGACAACAACATTTTATCTCGTTACAACATAAGGAATTCTTACAATGAAAATAAGGTCTTAGACTTACTACTTTTAGAAATTCATCTTTTGAAAGAAACTGCGACATATTTTTCTTCTGCAAATGGCCGTATCAGTTCCGGATGTTAACTGTCATGATTTACCATCTTCCTCGCTAATTTCCTGTTCTCAACAGATTTATACTGCTCGCTTAATGTGCTCGTCTTCTAGGGAGTACGCTCCTCTTCACCCATTTACTTAAGTTTGAAAAGTAGGTCACTTCTCTGTCTCTCTTTCCTGCTAATGACAGCTTTTCTACTCATTCCTTTCTCAATATATGCCCCAGGATTTTATTTCTCATTATCTTACGGCTGCTATTAATCTCCTCCTTGCCTCAGCTGTTCTTAAAACATCTTTATTCTTCACAAGATCTGTCCAAGGTATCCTCATCAGTGCTCTGTCGAACTAAATTTTTGTTGCTTCCACCTTCTTTTTTATTTTTCTGATACTGTTCAACATTTACAGCCATATAATAATGTTGGTTTTATGTAATTCTCTACTACTCTTTCCTCTATATTCATAGATATGATTCGACTCTTTAGTACTCTTTAAATTTTATGAAATACATTTTTTGCTATTACTATTCTCGGTGTAATCTCTTGCCCACATTTCCTATCCTCTGTTATGAAACTGCCAAGAGTTATCACATTTCACTCGTTTTGTATTTTCTCCCTATTCTTTAACGTGCATGACTGTACTTTTGCTTTTTACCATGCATCCTGTTTTCTTATTATTTATGAACAGGCCTTTTATATTACTTTCTTTACCTACTGTGTCTAGAAGTTGTTGTATTTTTTTCATGAGATTCTATGCAGTATATTACATATTCATAAAAAGTACTCCAATCACAATCGAGGTCCACAATGTCAGTTAATTCACGTAATAATTTAGGGGGCCAGCATAAAGGGATTGAAGTTACCATGTTAGCACTACAGCCCAATAAAAAACCGTGAACAAAAGAGCAGTGCTAGTTAGAACTGGCTTTAAATAGGGTACAACCTTGAAAACTGAATAGGAGAAATAACTATCACAACAAATATTCTGATACAATTGGACAGGACCTGTTCCTTTGCCTCATTCTAACTCATGGAATAGTTCAAGGGTGAGGCCCAAATGAAAGGTGATGCAACAATAAAATTTTTACGACAATGCTGCAATAATTAAAGGGAAATGCTAATTAGGATATTTGTAAATGGTGAGGTGCTAAAACAAGGGGGTGATAATCAGCGGGTGATGCTGATCATAGAGCAGTGCTAATTAGAGAGTGATGCTAATTAGACGGTAGTGCTACTTAGAGGGTGGTGCTACTTAGAGGTAATATGGTAGCTCGATTAAGTTATGTCCATGAGTTAGTGTTCTCAAAACACAACTGGAAGGGAGCATAAACAATTAAACCTTGTATCTGTGGGTAAAAAATAATGAAATATACATGGCACATGATGTGAAAGCTACAGCTATAAAAACGTAATTTGTACTGATGCTCTGTGTCTTCATACCTATGGCCCAGGGGTTAATAGGGATCTAGGTGGAGTAACTACATAAAATGGATAGGCAACTCTAAAAGTCAGTCATTAGCGAAGGAGGGCACTGAGACAATGCAATAAAATCTGTCAAGAATTAAGGCATAGTTTCTCTTTTGCACTGATTTGTGAACCTGCAAAGTGGTGAAGCAAACAAGTTATAAATTTAATGGCGAAGGTTGAGTAAGTTCTATATAGTATTTGTTTTTCTTAATGTTCTTGGTGTGTTGCCCAGTTATTTAAAGAAAGGTAACAGAGTCATGGCGTAGCTGGCGGCGGCAGCCTCGCCGGTTTCGTCCGCGGCGCCGAGCTGGCTGAGGAACCACATGCGCTGCTGGGCGAAGGAGAGAGGCCGCCGATCGGGATCCCGGCGCAGGGCCAGTGGCGGCGGGGGCTCGGCTAGGGTCTCGTCCCGGCGGGCCTGCTCGATCGCGGCGGCCTGGTCGGCCAGGACCGGCTGCTCAAAGATCAAGCGTAAGGCGATGTCGCTATCGAAGGTCTCGCGGATCCGGGCGACGAGCTGGGTTGCCAGCAGGGAATGGCCCCCGAGGGCAAAGAAGCTGTCGTCACGGCTGACGCTGTCCCTGCCGAGCACCTCGGCCCAGAGCCCGGCCAGAAGCTCCTCCGTCGGCGTTGCCGGCCGGCTTACGTTTGGGCTTTCGTCGCGGCTATCGGGGTCGGGCAGGGCGGCGCGGTCGATCTTGCCGTTGGCGTTGAGCGGCAGGTCGTCGAGCACCAGGATCCGGGCCGGAACCATGTAGTCGGGCAGCTCGTCGTGCAGGGCCCGGCGCAGGCTTTCCCCGTCTACCGGAGCGCCGGCCTTGACGTAGGCGACGAGGCGCCTTTGCTCGTTCTGCCCGTGGAGGATCAGGACCGCCTCCTCGACGCCGTCTTGTCGGCGCAGGGCGGTCTCGATCTCGCCGAGCTCGATGCGGAAGCCGCGCAGCTTGATCTGATGATCCCGCCGTCCGAGGTAGACGATCGCGCCGTCCTCGGTCCAGCGGCAGAGGTCGCCGGTGCGGTAGAGACGGCCCCGATCCGGGTGCTCGAAAAAGCGTTCCGCGGTGAGATCGGGGCGGTTGAGATAGCCCTCGGCGAGGCCGTCGCCGCCGAGGTGAAGCTCGCCGGGCACACCGATGGGGACGGCCTGGCCGGCCTCGTCGAGGATGTGCGCCATGGTGTTGGCGACGGGCCGGCCAATGGGCACGATGGCGGCGCCCTCGGGCAGGTCGGTGACCTGGTGCCAGGTGGCGAAGGTGGTGGACTCGGTGGGTCCGTAGACGTGCAGGAGGCGCTTGGGCGGCCCTGCCTCACGGACGGCGCGGACCCAGCGGGGATCGACCGCCTCGCCGCCGAAGAGCAGGGCATCGAGGTCCTGGAAGATCGCCGGGTCGGACTGGGCGAGGCGGTTGAAGAGAGCGGTGGTGAGGAAGAGGACGTTGAAGCGCCGGCTGCGGATGAGGCCGGCGAAGCGGTCCGGGTCGAGGATCTCGTCGCGTTCGAGGAGGACGACGGTGGCGCCGTTCAGGAGGGCCCCCCAGACCTCGAAGGTGGTGGCGTCGAAGGCGACGTTTGCGGCCTGGGCGATGCGGTCGCCGGGTCGGATCTCGATGTAGTCGGTATCGCGGACCAGTCGGGTGACGGCCCTCTGCGGGATGGCGGCGCCCTTGGGCTCTCCGGTGGAGCCGGAGGTGTACATGACGTAGGCGAGGCTGGCGCCGCCGGCACGGCCAGAGGGTGGAGTGCCGATCTCGGGTTCGAGCCGGTCGAGGAGGACAGTCTCGACGGGGAGCGCGTCGACCAGGCCGCTGTGGCTCAGGAGGAGCTTGGCGCCGGCGTCCTGCAGCATGAAGGCGAGTCGCTTTGCCGGCTGCTCGGGATCGAGGGGCAGGTAGGCGCAGCCGGCCTTGAGGACGGCCAGCATGGCGACGACGAGGTCGAGGCCGCGTCCGAGGCAGAGGCCGACAACGGATCCCTGAGGCAGTGCGAAGCGGTCGAGGAGGTGAGCTGCGAGTGAGTCGGCGCGGCCATCCAGATCCGCGTAGGTGAGGCACTCCGTACCGCAGACCACGGCCGTTGCCTCCGGGTCGCGGGCGACCCGGGCAGCGAAGAGCTTGGCGAGGCCTGCCTCGCGCGGATAGGGGCTCGCCGCACCGCGCCAGGCCGCGAGCTGCGCCCGCTCGCCACGGCTCAGCATGGGCAGGTCGCAAAGCGGGCGTTCCGGATCCGCCAGCACCGCGTCGAGCAAGCGCTCGAGGTGGTGGGACAGGCGATCCGCGGCCTCGGCCCGGAACAGCGGCACGCTGTAGGTCAAGTTGAGGCTCAGGCCGTTTTCGTGTTCGGCAAACTCGAAAATCAAGTCGTACTTCGCCGGCGGCGGCTCGAGCGGGAAATTGCCGATCAGAACATCCGCGACCTGCGCGTCGGCACCGGGCGCGTTCTGGAGGGCGACAAGGACGTCGAACAGAGGCGCGCGCGCGGATTCACGATCGACCGCCAAATCCTCCACCAGCCGGTCAAAGGGCGTGTCTTGATGGGCGAAAGCCTCCAAGGCCGTGCGGCCCACCCGGTCGAGAAGCACCCCGAACCCGAGCGACGGATCGATCTCGTCCCGTAGGGCGACGAGGTTGATGAAGAGGCCGATCTGGGTTTCCAGCTCCGGTCGGTTGCGGCCGGCCACGGGCGTGCCCACGGTGATGTCGCGCAGTCCGCTGTGTCGGTAAAGGAGCACCTTCACCAGAGCCGTTAGGGCCATGAAGAGCGAGGCATCATGGCGCGCAGCGAGCTGCCTCAGGGCTTCGACGCGCAGGTTGTCGACCGATCGTGAAAGAACGGCACCGGCAGGCAGAAGACGGCGCTTGTCCGGTCCTTCCACGGAAAGCTCGAGTCGTGGCGGCGGCCCGGCGAGCTTGGCCGCCCAATAGTCCCGCCCTGCGGAAAGGACGGTCTCCGCCCGTTGCGACCGCTGCCAGGCCGCATGGTCACCATAGGTCCCGGCGAGGGGCGGCAATTGCGGTTCGGTCCCGTTCAGTCGCGCCTGGTAGAGAACGGCGAGCTCTTGCTGCAAGATTTCCAGCGACCAGGCATCGGCGACGATGTGATGGACAACGAGCGAAAGGACCCAGTCTTCCGGGGCCAGGCGATAGAGGCGCGCGCGCCAGAGAGGGGCCTTGCCGAGGTCGAAGGGTGCCTCGTCTTCGCCCTGCAAGAGGGCGCGACAGGCCGCATTGGGATCGACGGCATCGGTAAGGTCGCTCACGTCGAAGGGCAACGCGAGAGACGGCTCGACGAGTTGGCGCAGCTCCCCGGCAACGCTTATGAAGCGGGTTCGCAAGACCTCATGCCGCGCCATGACTCCGGCGAGCGCCGCACTCACCGCGTCGGCTGCCACCGGTCCGCGCAGCCTGAGGGCTCGGGCCATGACGTAGGCGTCGACAGCATGGTCCATCTGGGACAGGACCCAGAGCCGCTGCTGGGCAAAGGACGCTGGGTAGGAGGCACCAGCCGCGCCGTGCGGCGACACAGGCGGCGCTTGCGCCGGTCGCTGCGCCCTTCTCTGCTGCACATTCTCAGTTATGGCCGGTCTTTCGGTCATGGTGTGGCGACCTGCTCCGGACCCAGGTCGGCAGTAGCGCCACGCGCCGCAAGAATCTCGGCCAAGGCGCGCACGCTGCCTTGCGGGAACAGCTCCTGCAGCTTCGCCTCCACGCCGAAGCGCTGATAGATTCGCGACAGGACACGGATAGCCTTCAGTGAATCTCCTCCGAGATCGATGAAGCTGTGCGTGACGCCGACTTTGCCGATCTCAAGGACTTCGCCCCACAAGGCTGCGACAGTCGCCTCCGTATCGTCGGCCGGGGCAACATAGGGCGCGTCCCTGTACAGCAGTTCGCTCGGTTGCGGCAGGGCACGGCGGTTGACCTTGCCATGCAGGTTCAAGGGAAATCGCTCGAGCTGTAGGTAGAAGGCCGGCTGCATGACCGGCGGAAGCCAATCGGTCATGACCTGCCGCAGCTCGGCGGCACCGAGAGATCGGCTCGCCGTGTAGTACGCGGTGAGGGTCGGCTCCTGTGATGCCGAACGATGGTCGACGACCGCCACGTCTTCGACCGCCGGATGGCGCCGCAGAGCGGCTTCGACTTCGGCCAGCTCGATCCTCGTTCCATTGATCTTCACTTGACCGTCTTTTCGGCCAAGCACCTCGACCACGTGTCCGCTGAGGTAGCGCCCAAGGTCGCCGCTGCGGTAGATCCGATCGGGCGTCTCCGGCGTCAGAGGATTCTGCACGAAGGCCTCCGCCGCGAGATCCGGCTCCCCGATATAGCCTTTGCTCATGAAGGGTGTCTTGATGAAGATCTCGCCGATCTCGCCTTCGTCGCACAGCTCGCCGTCCTTGATGATCAAGAGGGAGCTGTTGGGCAGAGGCTTTCCGACCGGCACCATGCGGCCCGGCTCATTCGGCGGCGCGACGATCCGGTGAAAGGCCTTCGCGAGCGTGGTTTCGGACGGACCATAGAGATTCACCAGCTCGACACGCGAGCCCATGAGCTCGCGCCAACGCTGGACGTCGGCGCCGTACAGCGGTTCGCCCGCCAGCAGCAGTGTGCGCAGGTTCGGCAGCCGCGCCGCGGGCATCGGGTCGGCGGCAAGCTCAGCCAAAGTCTGTCGAAACAAGGAGGGGACGCAATGCGCCAGCGAAACACGTGCCTCTTCGAGCCAGGCGAGCAGGCGACGGCTGCTGCTCCGTGCGTCATCATCCGGGACGCAGAGAGTGCCGCCGGCGAGCAGTGGGACGAAGATGTCGCGCAGGCTGACATCGAAGGTCGGCGGCGCGAGCAGGCTGACCCGCGTGTCGCTGCCTAGGCCGAATTCCTTGACCTCCCAGTGAATGAAGTGGCTGAGCCCTTTTTGGCTGCCCAGGATGGCCTTCGGCCTGCCGGTCGAGCCCGAGGTGAAGACGACGTAGCAGCCGTCGTTTCCATCGACCGTGAGAGCCGGAGGCTTGGCAGGTCCCGCTAGGAAGCTCGCGAATGAATAGACCTCGACACCAGTGTCCAGCGTCTCCGGGCTCTCGCCGATCACCAGGCGAGGGCTCGCCGTCGCGAGACAGGATGCTTGGCGTTGCCGCGGTGCGGCGAGGTCCATCGGAAGAAAGATCCCACCTGCCTTGGCGATGCCCAAGAGCGCGGTGACGTAGTCGATGCCGAGCGGCAGCCGGACGCCGACCGTCTCTCGGCGGCCCGCCCGGTGCACCTCGAGGAGCCGATTGGCAAGCCGGTTGGCAGCATCGTTCAGATCTCCGTAGCTGATGCGCCTTCCAGGTTCTTCGATAGCTGTGTGCGCCGCATGCATTGCGGCAACCTGTTCGATCACGCTGTGAAGGACCGTCTTCATCATGGGCGGTTTTCCCTAGGAAATCTGGTCATAGTGCTGGGATTCCGAACTCGTCGCGAAAGATCTCGAACGTGAGAACGAGCATCAGGAAATCGGTCTCGAAGGTCGTGTTGAGGGTGAAGCCCGGTGTCCGATAGCGGTCCTTCAGGCGCTCCACGGTATCGGCATTGAAGTAGCCGGCCCGTGTAACGCTTTCATGGCTCAGCAGGTCCTCGACCCACGGGACACGGTCTTGCAGCAGTGTTGCGCTCGATGGGGCCACGAACCCGAACTTCTCCCGTTCGGCGATCTCCGGCGGCAGGTATTTGCTGGCGACCCGGCGTAGCGGATACTTCTCGGTGAAGTCGCGCACGAGGCAGTCGGGCGGCGCCGTTCGCGCCCAGTCGATGACCGCGGGATCGAGAAAGGGATAGCGGGCTTCGACCGAGTGGGCGTAGGCGACACGATCGCCGTGGTCGGCCAGGAGGTGGTCGGCGAGGCGGAGCTTGAAATCGACATAGGAACGCTGGTGCAGCGGATGGCGGCCGGCCAGCTTGCAATGGTCCACAGCGGGCACGGCGCAGCAGTCGAATTGTTCCAGCGCGGCGACCAGATCGGGGGCGTAGAGGGCGGTCTTGATCTCGGCGAGATCCTCGTCGTCGCGCTCGTAGAAGAAGTCCGGGTCGCCCCAGAGCCGCATCCGCCGTTCCCGGGCAAGCTGAGCCTCGAGACCGAAATCGCTCGTGCCATTGCGGCGCTCCGAATCCAGCCGGTAACCCACGTAACCGCCGAACAGCTCGTCGGCGCCTTCCCCTGTCAGGACCACCTTGAGCGCGTGGCGGCGGACCAGGGATGAGAGCGCGAGGGAACAGGTGTTGTAGGATTCCTTGAGCGGTACCTCGGCATGCCGCACCGCTTGGCGCAGGCGGCTCTGAATCGCGTTTCCGTCAAACACCTCGGTGTGGTGCGTCGCACCGACTTGCCGGGCGACAAGGCCCTGCTGCCGGCGCTCGTCGATCTGGCCGTCGGCAAAGCCGATCGAGAAGGCATGGCGCTGCCGGTTAAGCCCGGCGTCGCTGTCATGGGTGTTGACCAAGGCGGCGATCAAGGAGGAGTCGAGGCCGCCGCTCAAGTAGAAGCCGACATCCACATCGGCCTGCAAGCGACGTCCGACCGCTCCCTGCAAGCGCGCCTCCAGGTCGCCGTAATCCGGCTCGACAGCCGGATCCAGGTCGGCGGCCAAGGGAAAGTCGAGGTCCCAGTAAGCCCGGCAAGTGATTTGGCCGTCCTCGACCTCGAGCAGATGTCCGGGCGGCAGGCTACGCACGTTCGCGAAGAGGCTGCGCGGCGAAACCGGTCCCGGGAAGCTCAAGACCTGATCGAGACCGGTCAGGTCGACATCGCGGCGGACCGCGGGATGCTCCAGGAGCGCCTTGATCTCCGAGGCGAAGAGCAGGGCGCCGTTGCGTGCAACGTAATAGAGCGGCGCGATCCCTGCGGGATCGCGGGCGAGCAACAGGCGGCCGCGCGTTTCGTCGTGGAGGGCAAAGGCGAACTGGCCATTGAGCTGGTCGAGGAATGCTGAGCCGTGGTCCTCGAAAAGGTGAACGAGCACCTCGACGTCGACCTTGGACCGGAAGCGATGGCCGCGGCGAAGTAGGTGCTCACGCAGGTCCAGGTGATTGTAGATTTCGCCGTTGCATACCAGGGTGACGGAACCGGTTTCGTTGGCGATCGGCTGCATGCCGCCCGCGAGGTCGATGATCGCAAGGCGGCAGAAGCCGAGGGACAGACCTGGTTTGGTCAACAGCCGCTGCTCGTCCGGCCCGCGATGCACCAGGCGATCGGTCATGCGCTGAAGTAGCTCCGAGTCCAGCGGGACCGGATTGTTCGGGTCGAAGCAACCGACGAAGCCGCACATGCTAGAAGACCTCGTCCAAATCGAGGGCGTCGGCGAGGAACGCCCTTTTGTCGGATGGCGTCCTGTCTTGGCCCTCTTTGAGACGCTCACAAAGGTTTCTAACGCTCCGGTCCGGGTTCGCGGCGACTTGCGCCAAGACGTCAAGGAAGCCCGCGCCCAAGCGCTGCGCAACCTCGGGCGCGTAGAGGCTGGCGTTGTAGGCAAGCTCGACGGCGAGGCCCGAATGACTGTCGGACACCATGAAGTTCAAGTCGAAGACCGTGGTCTCATTCTCGCTGGAGAAGCCATTAACCTCCAGGTCGCCCAAGCGCAGGTCGTGGCTTTGGCTGGGCATGAGGTTGAGCAGCACGTCAAACAGCGGATTGCGGCCAAGGTCAGGCGTAACCCCGAGCTCGGTTACGAGCAGGTCGAAGGGATAGGCCTGGTTCTCGAAGGCACCGGTTACCGTGGCGCGGACGCTGCGCAGCAGTTCGCGGAAGCTCTCGCGGCGAGAAACGCGCTGGCGGAGGACCAGATTGTTCAGGAAGTACCCGACGAGGCCCTCGAGCTCGGCACGTTCGCGACCGGCAACCGGAGTGCCGACCACGATATCGTCCTGGCCGCTCGCCTGGTGCAGCAGCACGTCGAGCGCGGCCGCCAGGACCATGAACAGGGTTACCTGTTCGTCTCGACAGAGCCCGAGCAGGCGATCGCGATCTTCCTTCGCCAGTCGGAGGATGACCTGACCCCCGGCAAAGCGCTGCTCCGCACTGCGTGGGCGATCGTTGGGCAGGGACAAGGGGGCCGGAAAATCCTGCAGGGTCTCCTGCCAGTAGGCGCGCTGCCGAGTCATCTCCTTGCTCTGCAGCCATTGCGCCTGCCAGACCGCGAAGTCGCGATATTGCACCGGCAAAGCCTGCAGATCCGGCGCAGCGCCGTTGTAAAACGCCTCATAGGCGACATTCAGTTCTTGCAGCAGGGTATTGAGGCTGAGGCCGTCGGCGATGATGTGGTGCAGGCTCACCAGCAACACGTGGTGATCCTCCGCCAAGCGAAGCAGGCTGGCCCGGAGCAGGGGAGGTCGGGTGAGGTCGAAGGGTCGCTGCCGCTCGGCGAGCGCGGCGGCCTTTGCCGCGGCGATCACGTCGGCTGACATCGACAGGTCCTCGACCGGCAGCATGAAGGCGAGGTTCTCCCGCACGGCCTGTCGTGGCTCGCCGGATCGGGTGACGAAGGCGGTGCGCAGACTCTCGTGCCGATCGATGAGATAGGCAAAGGCGTCGCGGAGCGCCGTGCTGTCGAGCACACCCATGAGACTCAGGTTGTAGCTCATGTTGTACGCGACCGTGGCGTCCGCGGACTGTGACAAGATCCACAGGCGCTTCTGGCCGTGGGTCAAGGGGTAGTCGTCGGCGGGCTCGACGGGCATGACCTCGTCGAGGGAATCTGCAGCCGGCTCGCCGAGGAGATCCGCGAGGCCCGAAACGGTCGGGTGCTCGAAGAGGTCACGCACGCCGAGGCGGGACCCGAACTGTCGGTTGAGGCGCGCGATGAGCTGGGTACCCAGCAGGGAATCGCCATTCAACGCAAAGAAACCGTCGCTGGGTCCAACGTCCTCGAGGCCGAGCAGATCCTGCCAGATGGCCGCGATGCGCGCCTCAGGGCCGTGCAACGTGGATTGGGCTTCCGCAGCGCTATTCTCGGGCACATCGTTGGTCGACGCCCGCAATGGCGCGCGCCATTTGGCGCGCCGCGCCGCCAGGTCGCCGGTCGCAACCGCAACCTGACCGGTCAGCCTGCTATCGAAGAGCAGTTCGAAGGCCTGTTGTCCTTCTTCGTATCCGATTGACTGGCTCTGAAGGTTGGTCTCAAACGCTGTGGGTCGATGGTGCGTCCCATCGAGGTCCCAGGAGTCCCAAGCGACACTGATCCAGGCTGGCGATGTACTGCTCTGGCGCTGTCTGGCGGTCGCGTCGAGGACGTGATTGGCGCCCGCGTAGGCCGCAAAGCCCAAACCACCGAGCACAGTGGAAAGAGAGGAGAAGAGCAGGAAAAAGTCGGGCGGTCGGTCAGCGAAGATTTTGTCCAGGACGGTCAAACCGCCGCCTTTGACGCGAAACTCCGCATCACTGTCTGCGGCGACGGCATCGCTGATCTCACGAAAGCTGTCCGCTGCGGGGCGGCCCGCAGCGTGGATGACACCATCAATTCGCCCGAAGGAAGACTCGGCGTGGGTGACCGCGGCAGTCATCTCCGTCTCGCTGGCCACGTCGGCCTGAAGTGTGAGTACCTGGCCGCCTGCCTGTTCAATCTGCGAGATGGCCGTGGTTGCCCGGGCGTTCAGTGTGCCGCCACGGCCGATCAGCACAAGGCGTGCTTTCACGCGCGTGCCGAGGTAGGCGGCGAGGCACAGTCCCAAGCGGCCACGTCCACCCACGATTAGGTACACGCCTTCCTGACGTAACCAATGGGGTGTGGCGCTTCGACGCCGCGGCAGGGCCGCGGGTGCGAAGTCAAGCTGCCAGCAGTGCTGCCCGCGCAACGCAACTCGCCCGCTGGTGGCTTCTCTTCTGAGCTCTTGCAGCAGCGGCTCGACAATTGTCGAGCAATTGCTCCCCGTTGGGAGGTCGATGGTTCGGCACAGGATCCCAGGCAGCTCCTGGGGTATCACTTGCATCGGTCCGAGGAGCGCCGCGGCGGAGGGTGTGAGCTCTTCATCGCCGGTCACCTCCTCGACGCCGCGGCAAACCACATTGAGCTCGAGAGCGCCTTCCATCGGCAGGTCGGCGAACCCGCGCGCTAGGGCCATGACACTATGGAACTCTGGGTAGGGCTCGTCGGCTTCCACCCGATCCAGCGTCTTGAAATGCACGATGCGCGTTGGCGGAGACGATCCATCGCGAAGCGCTTCAAGCGCGGGTGCGATGTCCACGGCCGACGTCACGTCTTCGCCGTCGGCGCGCAGGCGATCCTCAAGGATGGCGCCGAGACCACCATCGTCAGCGAGAATCAGCCAGCGGTGCCTCTCTTGGACGTGGTCTAATTCAGATGCGAGCTGCGCGCGTCGCCAGGTCGGCAGGTAGAGCCAGTCCGAGACATCTTACCCTTGATTCCTCCGCTGTCGTTCCTGTCCCTAATTCTTCTCATAGTTATGGAAGTGTCACCCGTGTCTCTCTTATAGTACCCTGCATGACATTCGTTTAGCTAAGAAGTGTGCAAGGATCTTTCCATTGTTCCTACACTATGTTTCATTGCCCTAATCCCGCTCACAGTGTTGCTAGCGTCACCCGTTTTGTCACTTACAGTCTCCTGTATTATTTTGTTTCAGCTAAGGAGTGTGCAATTAACTTACCCTTGTTCCCGACAGTATGTTGCATGTCCCTGATTATTCTCATAGTTGTACAAGTTTGAGCCATGTCTTACTTACAGTACCCTGCATGGCATCTTTTAGCTAAAGAGTGTGCAAGGATCCTACCCTTATTCCCTACACTAACTTTCACGTCCCTAATTCCGCTTATAGTTGTATAAGTGTCACCCGTGTCTCACTTACAGTACCCTGCATGACATTCCTTTAGCGAAGGAGTGTGCAAGGGTGTTACCCTGGATACCTCCACTATGTTTCATGTCCCTGACTCCGCTCATAGTTTTTCAAATGTTTCTCGTGTCTCACTTACAGTACCATGCATGACATACTTTAAGTTCAGGAGTGTGCAAGGACCTGATGTACGAGATATATCCCCTTCACTGCCAGGCCTCCGCCTGCCTTCTTGCTAACATTTTTTTTCATAATCCTTCTTTAACTTTTTGTTCAAACTTCATACTTTTTTGACGCTAAGAGTAGCACTATGGTTCTCTTACCACATAAACGTTGTGACACAGGAACAACTTTGGCATTTTCATAACGGAAGATGGGTATTAATCAGTTAGGGAAACTGGGCATGCAGAATTTAACATGTTTTAAGTAAACATGAAAATGCATAAGACTTGTTGTCAGGTGGGTACGCTTGCAGCATTCACAGTAGTACTGAATGTATTGATTTGCTTCAGATTATCTATAAATTAAATAGAAGCTTACAAAAAGCGTTATATACGTGCTAGTTATCATTAGTCATATATGAGTAGCTACATATTTTGTGCCAAGAATGATAATTTAATAAATCGCTATTACAATGTAGATCTAGAATAGGTCTTTAAAGGTCACATACCGGTCCTTTTGAACCAGGTCTTCCAGGATGTCCGCTTTCACCTTTTGGCCCCTGAAAATAGCACGCGAAGGTATGAGTGTTGGCTGGAGAATGAGGTAAGACAACGTCATATACATTTAGCAAATGCTAATCTTCCGCGGTGCCATTTGCCCGTTAGTCATTACAATAGAAAGAATCTTGAAACTACCTATGTTCCACGTGACTGGTTAATTAGAGACTAATTCGACGTCACCAAGATGTCTACCGGAAGACATAGGGCGGGGACTAGTACATTACTGCCTGTTATTTAATTTACCATATGCGATCCTTTTTTAAAATGAAACTTATAGACCATAATTCTGCTTCATATGCGTAGGTAGAAATGATCATACAGGTGATATTACGGCTCATGGGTTAAACGCTAGGAAGAAAACTACAATTTTCATAACTTTTCTTCCTGTTACAAGACTCCGTCAGGTCTCATGTACACCGAATTTTTACTGGGTAATTAAACTCTGGCACAAATGTACAAAATGTATCTGTAACTTAACACGAGAAACATTGTGGGATTTTGTTTTTCTTTTAATTCATCCTCCTCGTGAAGGTGAAGCACATAGTGCTCTTTCTAATAGCTTACGTCTACACATGCGGCTCGCTACACCTGCACGAGTGAGTAATTTGAGACAAAGTGACTTACTCAAGGTTACACCGAGGTACCGGATACCGGGATCGAACCTACAATAGTCTGGTTCTAGGGCAATGCCATATCCATTAGGCCACCTCGTGTGAAATAACCATGATCTAATGTTACGGTGAGGATATTTGCCCTGCAACCTTCAGTATACGTGAGGTGGGACGAATTTTTGTAATAAGACTAAACGTTGTCCAATATGTTTCCTCCTTGGTGTCCTTACCTATAGTTGTGAGGGTGTTATTTTTACTATGATATTTACGATATTACACGTCGTCAGGTTGATAGACCAAAGGCTATGAAATAGAAGCTCTACCAATCTTTAGGTGCTTGCCTTTTATCATCGCTTACATGGTAATAGATTAACCCCTCTCCTTTTCTGCTGCTTGCCTTTTATCGTCGCTTACATGGCCATAGATTAACCCCTCTCCTTCTCTGCTGCTTGCCTTTTATCGTGGCTTACATGGCCATATATTAACTCCTCTCCTTCTCTGCTGCTTGCCTTTTATCGTCGCTTACATGGCCATAGATTAACCCCTCTCCCTCTCTGCTGCTTGCCTTTTATCTTCGCTTACATGGCCATAGATTAGCCCCTCTCCCTCTCTGCTGCTTGCCTTTTATCTTCGCTTACATGGCCATAGATTAACCCCTCTCCCTCTCTGCTACGCCCACATACGCGATTTTAGTTCGAATTTCTCTGATATAACATAGCCTGACAAATTGAGTATGGTTCTTAAAGAGTCTTTTCATCGTTGTAAACCATCTGACTACAAGGCCTATTGAATCTGTTTGATACCATCCTTTGACTAATAGTAATCTGCAGTGCAGAATAGTGGAAAGGCAAGAAGGGGCACATTCGACTCTGCCTTTGTGAATAGGTTTTATTGCCCTTGCGTGGAGTATATGCTTTGCAAACGGAGCTTGTAGTGTTTATCATGATGCACTACCAAATTGCTGAACAGGCGTTACTAAGTAGCTGCGTTTATTTTCATTGTTCAACTCATTGTCATCCTGTTAGCAAAGAGGGAAACAGTTTATGACCATTTTTTTAACCTTGTGATGGAAATGAATCTTGTGCACTTCATTTTTTTTTGTCTTCTAAAAGCAAAACTGTAGCAACGAAAGATTCCGACTCTGTTAGAAGTATTTATAGCTCGGGTTAAAAGGGAAGATCCTGATGATGATGTAAAAACCATGAGAGAAAATGAAGAATGTCGTTAAACTTATTCGACACCATGATCTACGCAATGTCAACGTGGTTCTCTGCTATTATAACCTCCATCCGACTAAACTTATGTACCTTCAGTGGTTATATAGACATGATAGATCTTAGTAGATAAAGGCTCGATTCTTTCTTAGAAACGTCACATAGCCTAGGGATGCTGGTCTTCATTGTTTAGGCTAGATATGAATACGATCCTCACTAGCAGGGGTTAGGAGTCAATATGCTGACCGGACAAAATAAAGAATGCAATCACTGAGGTTACAAGTCGGTAAAGAAGGATTTTATGATCGCTTGGGTCCTGCATCTGAACCATTTGACAGAGCACTTGCCATTCTTTGCAACAGTTTCTTAGAAGAAGTAGACACAACAATGTACCTTTGGACCTGGCATTCCAGCCACTCCTGGTGGTCCAGGCATTCCCAATGGCCCACGTCCATCTTTTAGTTGCTTTGCCAGGAGTTTCTGACGACTTCTCTGTAAGGAAAACAAAATTTGCAATTAATAATACTAATAACAATAGTAATAATAGCGATATACTGGAGCTTTACAAATTACATTGGCTCTTCGCCTCCCTTACTGAATATAAATAGATATAAGCAAACAACAAAAGAAAAGCGACTAACCAAGGCGACCAAACTATTAATATGCAAACAAGTAGATTCTCTATGGGAGTGGTCGGCAATCTTGAGTCCGCAAAAGGGGTCCGGAGTCTATTTAGTATTGGATTAAGTATTAATTATTATTTATTCTAAATATTTATTATACACCTACGCTCAACGATAATTACCGATACTAAATAAAGGAGTCCTTGCACTTGCAGATCAGATGTAGAATACAGACACAACCTTCCTTTTTACTGTTGTGCCCTCTACGAAGAGTGGATAAGGTGGTTGAAGATAAGAAATGGCGGTAAACAATTCCAAATTATAGCTTTGCTAAGTAACAATCTCAATTTCTTAACCTTTACACAGTAACTTACTTTCAATAAAAGTTATTGTTGGGCCTAACTATTATGGATATACGTAAATTTAAGACGCCATCCCTCACAGCCCTATATTTATTGTCTGACTCTGATTCACTAGATTGTTGCGGTGACTTCTAGCATATCAGAATAGTTGTTTGATTTCTTCGTATGAGTCGGTCATTTAAAATCAAACTTGTTCTCCAGGTCATATAATAGATACAATTTCAAATAACGAAACTTTATTGACAAATTTTCTTCTTCTAAAAGATTATTCAGGTCACCTACAAATTTTAACTGACAATTGGCTCAACCAGGTCTCCAGGTCTTGTCTTTATTACCTCCAAGACCAAAGTATTTGTCGTTTGCGATTCGTTTTTAAGGTAGCTATAGCTGCCTTTTGGTGGGAATGTTCTTTAATGCAATGTCAAGCGCAGGTGTACTAACGTAGGTGTATTGTATAATCAGTCGGTGTTGGACTTTATGGCCACTGCTAATAAATCATAAGCTTATCACAGATTGCATCTGCCAAGTATAGCAATTTTCTAGCAAAAGTGAGGTTGGCTATGTTGGCCGCGCGACTTTGGATTTGGTTGATAGAATTAAACAGCATGCTTCATCCTCTATGTTCCAAACGGCTCGGTTTACAAAAACCGACAACACCATTAAGAAATGCCAGTCTGCTATACGTTACTAAACCTTGCGCTATAGCGGCCTTGGTTACGCGGTGGCAACGACATGATAACCACTGTATTTTCTAGTAGACACTAATAATATTCTAGGCTCAGCATAATCTCCTACGAAAGGATCGCCTCTACCAAATATAATTGTAGGTTAGTTTAATCGTCCAAAATTTTTAGCCATATTGTGTGATACGTCCAAATGTATAAAACGTTTGGTAGCGACATTTAGAAAACACTGTATTAAGTATGTCGTTGCCACCACGTACCCAAGGTCATTATAGTCGAACGAGTGTTTCCGGTGTAGTCGCATAGGGCTGCATTTACTTAACAGCGCAGACTGTGCCAAAGTGTACACGTATTACTGCTTCCGTATCATAGGTAAGTCTAGGTCAGCGTTTTATTCGGCACTTCTGCAGGCGGTTCACAGAGTGCAAAACCCTTTGTTTGCACACAAAATAATTTGTTTTCTCGTTGCGCTTTTTCAGTTAATCTATACCGCTCTAAAGGAAGATAAGTGGTCAAAATCATAAACAAATCAGGCAGTTCAAATTCTGATTGGCTCTTTCAAAAACACGGTTGCGCATAATCCTTCGGTCGTCTCCTTTCGATCATTTCTGACGGTTATCCTCTCTGTAGTGTCCAATAAAATATGATTTTATTTTCGCAATGGTTTTGCTATTTCGTCCAGTATTTATGTTCTGCTCCGTAAACAATTTGTTTCTTAAACAATCTTGTATTAATATATGTATCAGTATTAGTTATTATTATAAGTATGGTCAGTATCATAAGACTGATAAACACTCATCGTTATCAATATCGTAATAGCTATCATCATCATAAATTATTATCAATTATTATGATCATCAGTATCGACAATTACTGTCATCACTGTCAACATCACCATTTTTAAACATGGTATGCATTACACAAAGCATCATCATAAATAGACACTAAAACCAAATTTCGATAGTTATGAAGTTAAAGTATCATCATCACCATCAGCATCAGAATTGTCATAAACATCATCACGTGCATCACAAAAGACCTCTTGACTTGTGTAGGACTCTGTATTTAAAATCACACCAGAAAATCCCGTCGTATACCAACGATCGTACCTATTGATTTATGTAGTACATGATTTGCAAGGACATACTCCGGTATCTCTTAAAATTAAATTACGACAAACCTAAGCCGGCACATGAAATACGTAAGTTGTTTCTCCTGGAGAGACTCCAAGGTCAATACCTACGTAATTACAATTAGATCTTTTGTAAAATGATATTCTCTCACGTGTAAAAGCATGATCTGCGCTCTTTATTTGGCTCTTTTGGCGTGTGTTCGACACACGAGGACGCCAGATAAAATGCCCTTGACTGCAGTCAGATTTAGAAAAATTAAGGTCACCTCTTTTATTCAATTTATTTGATAAAATGCCAATGAATTTCATCAATCACATAAGTACTGTACAATTGAAAGCGGAATTACAGCATGAGCTTGTATTGCTGTGTAGTTGTATTAAGCCCACCCATTTCTTATAATCCAACGAAGTTATTAAGAGGATTGTCCTTGCTGTTTTAAGATTTTAAACGTACTGTGGTGATATTCAAATTTACCAAGCATTATCCGCCTCTTTTGTATAAATTATTGTAAGTTTAGGACTACCTATATTCTTTTACCTTAAATGACCAGGACT
>JAAAKM020006971.1:3132462-3168311 GCA_010016025.2 Alatinidae sp. Z8VKAUB7J3 | reverse complement strand
ATCGAACTAGTCATATATCGAACATGTTTTATTTTACGTCATTCACTTAAGAGCACACAAACATGATGGGATATGTGCTTAGAGCTTAAACGGTAAGGCTTGGCACCAATGCTGGTTTTTGTTAAGCGAAATAAACCCTCTCTGGTACAACTAGTCCTAAATCGAACATATTGCGTCACTCACTAATGAGAGCACAAACGAGATGGTATGTGCACTTACACATAATTTTTGTGAATGCAGAGACAAATGTATCAGTTTATAGAAAATCGTCCCCGTCTCTCCTCTTCGTGCTTGACCGGGATTAGGTTGGAGATAGAAGTATCAAGGTTGACTCAACCCTCCATTCATATATGGTTAGTGAAGAGTAATAGCGTTGCTGTGGCCTACGGCCAACAGTTCCTGTTTGGCAGCGGTAACACCCAACCACCACAACAACAAATGCGGAGGCACCTTAGGAAAGAGGGGCATTTGTTCGGTGAGTAGACCATTATCTCATCTTTCATAATGTATTGAGGAGCCCTGCTTGTAGAAGTGAGAGCTAGATCGCTAGCCCTTATCAACGGAATATGAGAAGAAGATATGTTGGCAATTGCGTTTAAACTATCCGTGCTTTTGGAAGTCTTGTGCGTTCGTATAGTTTGTACTTTTTAATAAACTGACTTTAAAATGCATGATTTCGCGACATGACGGCGAAATTCGCACTATTAAAATTCGTAATTTCACTTTCTCTAGTTTCATTTTAATATCAGTAAGGATAGCTACAGACCAAAACAGGAGTCTTTCATTCATTTACCTCTAGCATTGGAGACTGCTTTCGTCTGTAAATTCTGAAGATCTCATCCTAAAGAGGAACTGCTCTCCATCTTATACCATGAACACAGCTTATGATGTACTGTGCAGGCACGGGCCCAACTAATAAGGATATGTTGTTGCTAGTTTCAGCTGTAGGAATACAAGATGGCATGACGAACGTTTTGAACGCAAGTTATTTCTCACAATAGAGAATTTGCTTTTCAGCTACATGGTCTTGTAAGCAACTGCAGTGATGAATTAAGGCTAAAATTGCACAGGACGGTCACTAGTTTTAGCACTTAAACGGAATGAGTGCTACCATATTTGTGTGACATCTCCTTAAGTTTCTTCGTTGAGCAGGTTCATAGACTGGAAATGATTATGGATAAACATGAGAATCACATGCTGCCTTATCCATGCTAACAGTAAAATAAATATAATAACAATTACGAAAATTTGTTGTTCTTTAAAATGTTATTGTCAATTGTAATCGATTCGGGATATTTTATAACTTCGAAGAAGCCCGAAAAGTTTTCGCTATAGTCAAATTTCAGTCTGCCACTAGCCCTTCAATCGAGTTACTTAAACAAAAACAGTAAAAACCTCAGCGACATAAAAGCCCTAGAGAACCCCTGTAACGAAAGTCCTCGACATGTTCATTATTTCCTGCGTTTATGGGGTATAAAGTATTATTTCTTTGTATGAATTAGAAGCCGAAAGTTCCTCAACCAACAAAGTTGTCAACTTCCAAACGGTCGTGTTTGAGTTTACTTTTATCAATATAAGCAACAAATGTGTTGCTGTGGGCTGGAAGGTACTATTATTTAGATGTGTATGCAAGATGAAGAGGAAGACTAAAAGAACAAGATGGTGTGACGAGTACTGCGTGGGTCATAAATGGCAACAGATGGCTCAGGATAGACAAAGATGGTTAAAGTTCAGGGAGGGGTTCCTCAATAATGAGAGATATGTACCCTAATGATGATGATGCCTTAAAAACATAACCAGGAGCCTATGATTTCCCAAATCAAATCGGTATCCAAAACGTAACTGTCCATTAATTTTTTTTATGTCACGGGTTAAACCTACTCCAAGCTGTATGTTGAAATGCCTCTTTTACTATCACCGTGAAATTGGAAAGTGAATCGAGACAGTTCTTATGTAAAAATATCTAGATCATATTTGAAGGTATCTAAAGGTAATTAATGGTGGAATAAATCAAGTGCAGCTAAAATGAAACTTTAAATGATATCTCTGCTTATTTAATTTAATTCCCCTTTTTATAACTTTACTTGGGTGTGGTGGAACACAAGCAGTCCGTAGATAGTTCTCCAACTGATGTCTTTATGTTTTTCTGTGGTAAAGCTCCAAGCAGTTGTATCTCCACAATTTGATATTTTTTACAATCGTTAAATGAGTATTGAGGCTTTTACACATCAAGGTAAATGTCTTTACTTGTACTTTTTACGTTTATTTGTGTAACTTTACCAACTATCTTGACCTTATACAACTTTCTTGGTGTCCTAATTAACCCCCTTGGATGTCTGTTGGAAGTCTGTCGGTTCTTAAAGCCCAATCAAACCTAAAAAGCGTCGTTGAAAGCTATCAGTATATTTCCGCCAAACAAACTACAAAACGTGTTTTTAAAAGTGATAAAGTTAAGTTTTCTCTCGAATTAAATCACGCCCTGCGTAGAGAAAATATAAATTAATGACATACTCCCAACCAACATGTAAAAGGATACTAAGTGATACGCCTATTTAATCATGAATGTAGATGGAACTTTAAGAATAGTTAGTTTGGCAATCGTGGCCAAATTCTTGTACTTGGTATTGACCTGAATTACTGAAGTTCCAGCACATTTGGAAGCATTTAATTTTACATTCTCGTTATTCTGTAAATCAAACAGTTTATCCTTCTAATCAGGATCGTAGCAAAAAATCTTGCTTTCACAGTCAATTTAAATAGACTTTATAATCCAAGGAGGAATTTCATTGATTTTAGGTCGGCAAATCCGTCATTGAAATCCGCAGGGAGGATGCTCAGAAATGAAACCATTGCCTTCGTTATTTCGACACGCCACTCGTAAACCCTTTAAAAACAAACAATTTAAAAGCATTTGTACGTCAAAAAATCGTATTGCAGGCCGTCACTTTAACTGTCGCATCATCCACCCATGGCCCTGCTTTTTATCCTGGACTCCCATATCTTCACCCTTGGAGTCCAGAGTGACCCGTTTTATAACCACAATTTTATTTTTGCAATAAGTTCCCTCGAGCTTTTCAATGTTTTGGTTGAGACATGTCATGTTTTTAAAAGTCACTTCAAAATTTTGGTGATGATGCCAGCTATACATCTCGGGTGATGGTAATTGGACAATCCAGAGGCCAGTTTCCGTATTGTTAACTCGTACAGGGACCTACGAAGGTACATAAAGCGTTATTACTGTAATACAAACCGGGATAGCTAGCCTGGTGGAGCTAGCTCTTAACCATGGGCAAAAGTAATGTAAACGTCTACTGTATTATCAGGGAGTTGTGACATGCAGGTCACCGAAATAAAGATTTTTAAAATCCATCGCCAATCGGAACAGCGGTTAGGCCATTCGTTTATGTCGGGAATTGTAGCTCTGGACATTACTGACCTTACACCGTGGGCTTTAGCGCTTTCCTGCTACCATAGACGCACAGGGATTTCACCATAAGAAGGTTTCATATACAGGGGCGACTACGCCGTATCTCTTCTTTGAGCGAGGTGACAAGGAGTTCCTGACCATTAGTGGCTCGCCTTTCTCAATTTTTTGTGGCGATGCCTTACTGATTTTAAGTCGGAAATTGTAGCTCTCTTAGTTAGCATGGACATTACTGACCTTACACTCGATTATCCACATAGATTTGGCCCCTCTCATTAAAAGATACTTGCTCATTTAAAATTAAAAGAAAAAAGAAAAGAGAAGGAAAGCGCTCTCTGTCTATCATTTATGTAAAAGGGGGTATAGAAATCTTTTCTATAAGGAGCCAACTATCATGAAAACCCATTTAACTGGAATTGTTATCACAAGCTTGTTTTTCCCCTTAATAGCTCAAAATTCAAATCAACCCATACCTCCTACATCAGCTGAAAAGATTCTCTCTATCAATGAGCTTGAAAACATCTATCAACGAGCCAGTACTCTCTATGACCAAAAGAAATATCTCGAGGCCGCCAAAAAATACCGTCTTTACGCCACCGAAAGAAGTAAAATCGCCTACTACAATGAAGCTTGCTGCTGGGCCCTTGCTGGTGAAAAAACCAAGGCGCTGGATGCTCTCAAAAAATGCCTAGAAGCCGGCTGGAAAAATTTTGACTATATCCGCCAAGACCCGGATCTCAAAGACTTACAAAAAGAATTTGAAAATCTGTTAATTCAAGTGCAAAGAACACACGCAAACCTAAATAACGCCACTAATGCTAAAGGAATGACACCAGCGAAAAACAATACGGCTGCTTGGGGTAATCTGTCTAACAACGCTGGAAAAAATAATCAAAGTAAAAATCAAGCCAAAGGCAATGCCAACGATCCAAACACTTGGGATTTGAACGTCAAAATGGCCATTCCCAACCAGGGTAATGCCATTCAAAATAAGCCAAACCAAGCCAACGTTCCTCAAAACCCTTTTGGCGCCAATGTTCAAGTACTGACTCGTGCGGCTCCTCAAGGGAAAGAGGCGTCTGTTTCGAAAAGCAACAACCCTCAAGCAGAATCACTTTCAACAGAAAAACGGCAAGAGCTTTACGAAATCTTCCAAAAGGGAGATTCCCTTTATGAAGCCAAAGCCTATTCAGAGGCCGCCAATAAATACGAAATGAGCGCTCAATGGAACGTTCTCAAGCCCAAAGCCTATTACAATGCTGCTTGTTGTTGGGCCCTCGCCAAAGAACCCGAAAAAGCACTCGAGGCGCTTCATAAAGCTTATCAAGCCGGCTGGAAGAATGCTAAAAAACTCGAATCTGACCCCGATCTCAAAAGCCTGCATCATCTAGAGGCTTTCAAAACTTTAAAAGAAAAAATGACACCCAAACCAGAGGGTTCTCAAAGCACTCCTTAAAGATTGATTGTGATAAAATCAAACCTGGTATCTAATACGAGGTGATTTTTGAAAGCAAAGCAAATCCTTCAAGCATTCGTTTTGTTGGCTCTTGTGGCTTGCTCGACACCTCCATCCACTTCTCAGGAGATTGATTCAGCCCCCGAGATCAGCGAGATTTATGAAGCTGCCGGAATCCCTCATAGCCCCAAATATGCCCATGATATTCAGGGGCTGTATCAGGCGCCTCGCCAAACCATGCCCCCCCGAGAAATTAGTGCCATTGACCCATCACAGCAAGTGGCGGCAAAGATCCAAAAAACTAAAAAAATCGCACCTCCTGAAACCAAAAAAATGGTTCAAAGAGATCAAGAATCTGATAAAACTAGCAAAAAGCCCTGGACTAATAACGACCCCATTTCTCCCGAAGAAGGCAAACGGTTGGTCGCCACACGCGATCAAGCCTGGGAGCATTACTGGGCAGCAAAAGAAGGAGAAGATTCAGAGAAAAACTGGCTCGAAGCCGCCAAACAATTTATTAAGGCAAGCCGAGTTCCTGATGACGACTGGCGTATAGAATGTTTGTACAATGCCGCTTGCTCTTTTGCTCAGGGGGGACATAAAAAAAATGCCCTGATTTGTTTGGCTCTGTCATTTAAATTTGGCTTTCGTGATTTAGATCACCTTAAAAGCGACCCTGACCTTGATAATTTGAGAGAAGAAAAAAACTACCTCCTTTTACTTAAAAAATATTCATCCCCGGAAAACTCCTCAGGAAATCCAACAAAAAAGGGGGATTCTCAAGAGAACCTATCTTTAGAAGAAGCCCGTCAAATCTATTTTGAAGCCAGCCAATTATTTCAAGCCGAAGATTATGCTCAGGCTGCGCAGCTTTACTCGCGCTGTGCCAAAGATTTAGAAAACGAGCAAAAAAATGCCTATTACAATGCCGCTTGTTCCTATGCCCTGGCAGGAGAGGCTGACAAAGCTGTCGAAGCCCTGAAAAAAGCCCTGCAAACGGGATGGAAAGACATCAAATATATGAAAAATGATCCCGATTTGGTCCTTTTGAAGGATCATTCCTCCTTCAAAAAACTCCTCAAATTATTGCCCTAGGGGTTTGGATTTTTGGCTGGGATCTCCTATAATCTTCCGCTCTAAACATTTTGAGGAGATTTTCATGGCTGTCAGAATTCGTTTGACACGTATGGGCCGTCGCAATCGACCCTTTTATCGGCTGGGGGCTTTTGATGCACGCACCAAAAGAGATGGTCAAGCGATTGAGCATCTTGGTCACTACGATCCCTACAAAGAAAAAAACGAAGATAAATATCACTTTAACCAAGAGCGGATTTCCTATTGGCTTTCTGTTGGGGCTCAACCCTCTGAAACAGTCCAATCGATTCTCAAAAAACTTGAAATAAAAAAAGCTTAAAGCTCTTAAGCTTCTTTATCTCGGCTTTGATGACTTGAAAAATAGCGGTCTGCTTGTTTAGGATCAATAATTCCTTTTTTGATCATCTTTTCTAAAGCTTTATTCATCGTGACCATGCCATCGCGTTGGTTGATTTCAAGAGCACTATAAAGCATTTGAGTTTTGCCTTCACGAATGAGATGGGCAATCGCCGGAATATTGCGCAACACCTCACAAACCAAAACAGCCTCACCGGTAACCGACTTAACCAGGCGTTGAGCCACCACCGCCAGCAAGCTCAAACTCAAACGAGAACGAATCTGCATTTGCTGGCTGCCATCAGGAAAGACATCAATAATCCTTTCAATCACCTGACAAGCATCATTGGCATGCAAAGCCGAAATCACTAAATGGCCTGTTTCTGCGGCCGTGATGACTGTTTGAATAGATTCGGCATCTCGCATTTCCCCCACTTGAATCACATCAGGATCCTGACGCAGCACATGTTTGAGGGCCGAGGCAAAATCATGAGTATCAATTCCCACCTCTCTTTGATCGACAACACTGCGATCATTGACATGAACAAATTCCACCGGATCTTCAATCGTGATAATATGCCGGCGATGGGCTTGATTCAGGGCTGCGACCATGGCGGCCATAGTGGTGCTTTTGCCCTGGCCCGTAGCACCCGTAATTAAAATCAGGCCGTGAGGCTGTTCGATCAAATCCAAAAGAATCGGCGGTAAACCCAACTCAGAAGGCTTCGGAATCGTCGAAGGGATAAGGCGCAAAGCCACCGCCGGCGTCTCCCCATGCCAATAGGCATTACCCCGCAGGCGCTGACCCTGATGAGTAATTAAAAAATCGAGCTCTTTTTCTTTTTCAAAGGTCTCGACCTGTTTTTCGTGCAACATAGCATACAAAAGTCTTTGGGTCTCTTCGCCTGATAAAGGAGGTAATTTGGAACGGCGAATCGAACCACTGATTCGATAAACAGGAGGCGAGCCTGCTGTAATCAAAATATCTGAAGCGTCTTTCTCAATTGCTTTTTGCAAAATACTTTCAAATTTCACGAAGCATCTCCACACAAATCAGGCCGCCGCTGCCGGGTTCTATCGTGACCCTGTTGTTGGCGCCAGGATTCAACCTGGGCATGGTGCCCACTTAAAAGAACCTGAGGAACCGAGTGGCCTCTAAAAATCTCGGGTCTTGTGTAATGAGGACAGTCTAACAAACCCCGGCGTGAAGGAGAAAAACTATCTTCTAAAACGCTGTTTTCACAGCCCACTACCCCGGGAACTAGGCGCAAAATCGATTCCATCAAAACCATAGCCGGAACTTCTCCCCCCATGACAACATAATTGCCAATCGAGATTTCTTCAAACTGCCCCAGAGTAAGGGCTCTCTCATCAACTCCTTCATAGCGACTGCACAACAAAATAACATGATCCTCTTGAGACATCTCAACAGCTTGAGGCTGACCCCAAAGACGACCCGCCGGACTCAAATGAATCCGACGGGCTTGCTCATAACCTGAAATCGACTCGAGAGCCTCTAGCACAGGCTGAGCTCGCAAAACCATGCCCGGCCCCCCTCCATAAGGGCGATCATCGACACGACCATCCTGACGACCTGAGAAAGACTTCAAATCATGCACATGCCAAGAAAGTTGACCGTTTTCACGGGCTTTACCCACCAGTGAATGAGACTCCCACCCCCCAAAAATCTCCGGAAAAATCGTGATTACATCCAAGCGCATAGTTTTATTTTAACGGTTACTCTTTTAGTTAAAGACATTGATATGTGTCGCAGACACTGAAATTAATTTCGCTTCTTCATTCAAAAGACTTTCTATGGTGCCCCACACTTTTTCCAGTAATGAAAATAATTGGAAATTTGAGCAATTTCCCAAAGAAAGATGAAGAACTTTGGGAGGAGGGGGCAATAATAAAGCCCGTTCATAAAAATCCCAATCTTTTGAAATAATAATTTCTTGGGACAATTTGGCTATTTCCCAAAGCTCTGTGTCCGGTAGCGTCAACCCATTTGGCAAATCGATAACATGACGCGCTTGATGACCTTTTTGATGAAGCCATAAACAAAATCTAGGTGATAATTGAGCATCAACTAAAAAATTCACGCAGCAGGTTCTTCGTTTAAACGATACTCTCGATGAGAAGCCAAATAAGCGGCGTATTGAAGACTTTCCTGAATATCTTCTTTTTCAAGATAAGTGTAGTCAGAAAGAATTTCTTCTTGAGTCATACCACCAGCCAGCATTTCTAAAACATTCGCAACCATAATTCTCATTCCACGAATCGTCGGTTTTCCACCACAAATATCTGGCTTTATCGTAATACGGGCAAAATGCATAACAGTCCTTTAAAAAATTTCTTTTTTAAAAAAATCATAATGAAAAAACAATGTCAATGAAACTAAAATTTTCAATCTGTGAAAATCTCCGGAAAAATCGTGATCACATCCAAACGCATTTTTTTATTTTACTGCTCTTAAAAATTTCTACGATATTAAAGTTCTTCCCAGAAGATTCTTGGGAGATCTGGTAAAAGATCCCTCAAATCACTATTTTATTCAAAAATAGGGCTATTTTTTACAGACGAGACGCCATTAATTATAATAGATCATGATGAAGTCTTTAATTATCAGCTTTCTTTTGTTGATCTGGCTGCCTGTTTTGGCTGAGACAAACCCTCAAGACCATCCAGACTCAAGGTCATCAGAGGCGAATGTGCCTCCATTAAATTTGGATTGGAAGCTCAATAAAAAGCCCTGGGCCATTTACCGGGGTGAACACTTACCAGAATCTCTACAGGAACTAAAAAAAATCAGAACTCTTTTTGAGCAAAAAGGCTTTCGTTTTTTTCATTTTTCTGATCAAGAAATCCCCCAAAATTTAAAACGAATCGCTAAGCGTAAAAATGCTCTTAACCTAGCTTATTACGACGGCAGTCATCGTCAGAAAATTTCTTTAGACTCAGTTAATGATCTGGAAAAACTTTCCAAAAGAATCAAAACCTACCAACAAAAAAACACACAAAATCGACTCAAAAAACTAGAAAGGCATATCAATCGTCAGATAAGAGTTCTGGTCAATCCAAAAGCAAGCGAGCAAAAAGCTAATCAATCAACTCAAGAGCTAATAGCCATCGCCGAACGAGAAAAAATTAAAGGCCTCAAGCCCTATGTGCAAAAACTCTTGATTGAACGACAAAACGTTCAAATGACTATCCGGGCTTCTTCTGCCAAACTCAACACCTTAGACACCCTCAATGTCACCGGAGGCGTCGGCATCGAAAGACCCCAAATGGGTTTGCAGAGCATTCACACAACCGTTCAAACTCCCTAAAAGAAAACACGAGACAGATCTTCATCTCTTCCTGGTCATTCTAGTCATTGTCGGCTGCTTCAAAGCCAATTCTAACCCACTTAACTGCCTTCATAGACCACGTCTATCCGCTAAGACCCAGCTATAGCTGACAGACCTACAACTATCTCTATTTACAAAGTTTTCACCAAATTATTTTTAAAAGATTAGGTCTAATACGCATATAAATAGATTTAAAAATTATTCGGAAGATTAATTATTCTTAAACTCATTTGTCACTGATCTTTAAAAAATCAATTAACTCAGCATAACTTGTATAAATTTATTTGACTGTCTAATTAAGGGAAGAAAAATTATTGATACTTAAATCTATTAAAAAAATCTTAACAATAGTAGTTTTTATAAAAACAAATAAAGGAACATTTATTGCATGTGATTCATTCAGTTTTGTTGTTACCAAAAAAAGCTTCTTGACCTAAGGAGGATTTATGAAGCAATTGATTTATCTAGTAGGGACACTTTTTTTTTGTTTTGAACTTCAGGCTGTTATCTATCAGGTGTCAGACAGTGATTCAATTAAAGATGTGATTGAAAATCGTGTCCAAAATGGTGACACGGTACTGATCAGACCTGGAATTTATGAAATTGATCCCGTCCTGATTGAAAAATTCGGATCTGAATTAGAGCCCATACAATTTGATATTATTGCTGCCAATCCAAGCAATACAATTCTCCGAATACCCCTTTCCGCCCCAGATTCAGATATTTTTAATTTTGCAAGTTTCTTTTTAACTCTTACTATTGAAAACATCACTTTTGAATCTTTACGTATTGGATCTGGAGATGGAGTGAACTTTTTTGGCACAGGTTTTGGAAAAGATCTTTGTCAAGGCTCAAACGTGACCTTTAAAAATTGCCGTTTTAAGAATCTTAGCAATGGAATTATTGTTGAACAAGGTAATAACACGTGTAATTTAAGGATTATCAATTGCTCATTTGAAGGTTGTTTACAAGGAACTCAAATTGAAGAAAACAAATTGGTAGAAATTAAAGACTCCCATTTTGAGGATTGTGAGACGGGGATTTTTCTTCTTGATAACCCATCCCCAATTATTGATGAAAATTCTCAACTAAAAGTTGAAAACTGTAACTTTGAAAATTGTCAGCTTGGTTTTTTTGTAGAAGATCCCAAAAAAGGAAGTTTTTCTTTAACATCCAACATGTTCGATAACTGTGGTATAGCCATTAAATTTGATATAGGTAGTTCAATCGTTTCTAACCAGAGCGTTGAAATAACTTACAATTCTTTTGTTGAAAGCGATTCTTCCGCCATTACTTTTGTTGGAGAAGCATTTGCTGATGATTTTAGATTTGATGGTCAATTCAATAATTTCATTGCCAGTAAATTTCATGCGGTTGAAGTCCTCAATGCAGATTTAGGGGCAACTCCTCGACGTTTGAAATTTGAAAATTGTTTTTGGAACGATGATTCAGGCCCTCAACATGAAGACAATCCTATGGGAGAAGGAGATATTGTCCTTGGCCCTGTTGATTTTTTCCCCTGGCAATCTGTGGGTATATTTCACACTAAGCCCTAACGGCATTTTTAAACAAGTTAATGCCTATGTCCGAACACAGGCTGCCAACACTTAAACATCAGTGAAGCAGCCTGTGTTGGCTTCGATCTCCATAACCAGACTCTTTTTGATCTACCCCAAGCCTGTCATTGAATTGTGCCTGAGGTGAGTGCCATCGGCAAAATTGAACCCGCTCGACCGCTCTTCTCACAAGCAAACATAGGTTCTGTTAAGTTTATTTCAAAAAATAGATATCAGGAATTAAAATGACAAAAGCCCTGTCTATCATTTATTTGTGCTTTAAACATCTTCACCCGTCTATTTGGCTCTTTAATTAAACATTGCCCATTTGGATATAGATGGAGAAAAGGATAAGCCGAGCGAATGGACCTCGAAGGTTCGGGATCTGTACCCAAAACCATTATTGTCGTAGTTATAATTTAATGAGATTTGATACTCAAAAGCCGCTTGGCTTGATTGATAGCCTTCTCTTTTTTCAAAAACTCTTCATCACTGACAGCCGGTAATTCGAGAGCTTCACGTAATTCATTTTCAATTCGTTGAAAATCAATATCAGCCACTTGGCGATAAGCCTGAGTTGCCAAAACCGAAATTTTGTTATTGAGCACTTGAAGGTAGCCACCTGAAAGAATGATTTTTTCTTGCCCCGACGTCGTTTGCGCCTCGAGATAACCTGCGCCCAACTCGGTTAGTAAAGGGGCATGGTCAGGCCAAATGCCCAGATAGCCGTCAAAGGCTGGCAATTGCACTTGATTGACTTCGCCTTCAAACAAAATTCCCTCAGGGGTGACAACACTCAACTGCACGACTAAGACCCTTGTTCCATCTTTTTGGCCTTTTCAACCGCATCTTCAATGGTGCCCACAAATAAGAAAGCCGCTTCAGGAAGATGATCATACTCACCCGATAAGATGGCTTCAAAGCTTCTAACCGTGTCTTCGATTTTCATATATTGACCAGCCATGCCCGTAAATTGCTCGGCCACATGAAAGGCTTGAGACAAAAATTTCTCAATGCGTCGGGCTCGACCCACTAGTTGTTTGTCGTCTTCACTGAGTTCATCAACACCTAAAATAGCGATGATGTCTTGTAGGTCTTTGTAGCGCTGCAAAATTCTCTTGACTTCGGTGGCCACTCGATAGTGCCGTTCGCCGACATATTGAGGGTCCATCACCCGGCTAGAAGAAGTCAGGGGATCCACCGCTGGATAAATTCCTTTTTCAGAGATACTGCGACTCAATTCAGTCGTGGCATCGAGGTGAGCAAAGGTGTTAGCGGGTGCTGGGTCAGTATAGTCATCGGCCGGCACATAGACAGCTTGCACCGAGGTGATCGAGCCATTTTTTGTCGAGGTAATACGCTCTTGAAGAGCTCCCATTTCTGTTGCTAAGGTAGGTTGATAGCCCACCGCACTGGGCATCCGGCCCAAAAGAGCCGAAACTTCTGATCCGGCTTGGGTAAAACGGAAAATATTGTCGATAAACAAAAGCACATCCTGGTTTTGCTCATCGCGGAAGTGCTCGGCAATGGTCAAGGCACTGAGCGCCACCCGCAAGCGAGCCCCGGGAGGCTCATTCATTTGACCATAACAAAGGGCCGCACGAGAACCTTCTTTGAGACGAGGGGCTCCTTTTTCAAAAATAGGTTGGTTATCAGCATCTCGCTCAACTTTGATGACGTCTGATTCAATCATTTCATGCCACAGGTCATTGCCTTCACGAGTTCTCTCGCCGACTCCGGCAAAGCAAGAATAACCTCCGTGTCCTTTGGCAATGTTGTTGATTAATTCCATGATAATAACAGTTTTACCGACTCCGGCACCGCCGAAAAGACCCACTTTTCCTCCTTTGGTGTAAGGAGCTAAAAGATCAACCACTTTGATCCCAGTTTCTAAAATTTCGGTTTCCGCACTGAGGTCTTCGACTCGAGGTGCCTGTTTGTGAATGGGCGAACGAGGATTATCAGCAGGGAGCTCAGGGCCATTGTCAACCACATCACCTAACAGGTTAAAAATACGCCCGAGGGTTTTATCACCAACCGGCATGGTAATCGCTTTGCCTGTATTGATCACTTGACGACCTCGACTCAAACCATCGGTACTCGCCAAAGCCACCGCTCTAACACGATTGCCCCCCAAATGCTGTTGCACTTCAGCGACCAGACGACGTTTGTCGTCTCCGTCACCGACCCAAGTTTCTAGAGCGTTGTAAATTTCAGGGAGTCCTCCTTCAGAAAACTCCACATCAAAAGTGGATCCAATGACTTGAACAATCTTACCTTCACTGGTTGCCATGTTAATCTCCTGACACTATTTTAATGCTTCCACACCACCCACAATTTCGGCAATTTCCTGGGTGATACTTGCCTGACGCGATCGGTTATACAATTGCGTGAGGTCCTTTCTCATATCATTGGCCGCCTCTGTGGCGTTTTTCATCGCTGCTCGACGGGCAATGAGCTCGGCAGCGATCGATTCAATTACCGCTCGAAAAAATGTTGTTTTTACCGAAAGAGGAAGAAGATAACTTAACATGTCTTCTGGGGCCGGATTAAAAGTTCTTTTAGTTGTTGATTTCATAACACTCTCCAATTTTGGGGGTAGAAAGTGTCAACCTTATTTAGGACGGCACAATCAAATTAAAAAAAGCGAGCCATTGAGCTCGCTTTTTTTGTATTTGACGCGGTGGGTTACGCTTTGCGTTCCAATAGCACGCCCGCTTCCATGTGGTGGGTATATGGTGACATAATTCCATTAACGTCCACTAATGTTTGTTGTTGTTATGTAAATCAATACCTTAATTTGGTTGTAAGCGTCCATTGACACATAAGCTAGAAAGTTACACTCCCACATTTCATATAGCTCGGTTGTTTCTTGTAGGTGCATGCCCAGCCAGCCGCTAAAGCGCGCGAAAGCGACGTTGTTAGCAAAATCAAAAGTCAGGTCGGGAACCAGTTCCGGTGTCACGTCACCCACATAAACGCGGTCCGTTATCTCCCTAATGGCTATATGGCTGTCTTTCATATCGATAGTGATAGAGACAGGATGAAACCCTCCATCTTTCGGGTGGTAACTGGTGTCCTTAAAACGGATAGTTAGCCGTCCTCGGTAATTAACATCATGAATAGAGCGTTTGATTAAGTCTTTGAGTTGGTGTGAAGGCTTGGCTCGCTTGCATGCGAACATAGCCAGATTAGCAGCTTGATTCATAGTGACCTCTTTGACGGAAATGGAGATTAGCGAATGGGGGTAATGTCGATTGAGATTGCAGAGTGTGCGATGAGCGAGCGAGTGACTGCTTTAAGCCAGCTGGCGAGTAAGGTTTGTACTTCTGGCCGTTGTAAGCTGCACTGCTTAATTTCAGGGTGATAGAACCAACACCTTGCGAAGTTGAAATACAGCGATAACTCTTTTTGTGGCGTACCTGTGACGACAACATCAAAGGTTGCGATAAAGCGAAGCTGCCAGGGCGAATCACTAGATTTGCGTTCTAATTGAATTTCAATGGGCTGAAATCGTTGGTCAGTCTCTTGAGAGCGAATGTTTAACGCTAATCGTTCAACTGTATTAGGAATAGTGCTGTCCAATAGCAGGGCATCAAGAAAGCAATGCATTGGAGTAACGAGCTCATCATTAAGCCCGGAAACAATAAACTCACTCATATCAATCCCTTCTCAGCAAACGAAACACAATCTTCACCAACAACGATGTGGTCTAAGACACGGATATCCACGAGCTTCAGAGCGTCGATAAGCCGCTGTGGAATGCGTTTGTCGGCTTGGCTAGGCTCAGCAATACCGGAAGGGTGATTGTGGGCAAAAATCACCGCGGCAGCGTTGTGGTTTAGTGCTGTCTTCAATACTTCACGGGGATAAATCGAAGCAGCGTCAATCGTGCCAAAGAACAACTCTTCGAAACTGATAAATTGATGTTGGTTATCAAGAAACATCACGGCAAACACTTCTCGGTCATGTGCTCCTAATTTGAGTTTTAAGTACTCTTTGACATTGGTTGGGTTAGTGAACGTGCCTTCACGTTTGTATTTCACAGCTAGCGCCTTGGCTGCACGCTCTAGCAGTTCATTGAGTTCTGAAGTCTCAAAGGGGTAGTCATGGTCAGTCTTTGGGGTACGCATAAGAGATCCTTAAGCTATCTGTTTGGGTATGCGTACTGATGAAATATATCTGAAAGTGTTTTAAATCAGGCTTGTTAGGAATTGGAGGGTAGAAAGTAAGCGTGCCTAGAGACAGGTAAAAAATAACTTACTTGCCGTTGTTATGTAGAAATCGCTGTAAAGCAAGTTATTAACAACCAAGCCGGATCAAAGAATGTATCGGCTTTTTAGTCTCTGGAGAGTATGACAATGAGTATAGAAATTTATGTAGAAGCGGCCATGGTGAGAAAGCAAAGAGGTCGTCTTGTTGGTGGTATTGCGTACATAGCACTCGATGCTGATGGATGTATTGATGATGAAGATTGGAAGCCTGTTGACTATGTCACTGACCAGGCTTACCTAGACCTATCGGCGCTTGCTTTGGGATTAAAGCGTGCGAGAGATGGCGATATTATTTATTCAAGCAGCGATTATTGCGTCAAAGGCTTTAATGAGTGGCTAGAAGGTTGGAAGCAACGAGATTGGCGTAAAGCAAATAAAGAATCGATAGCTAATGCAGAGCTCTGGCGGTTGGTGGATGAAAGAAGCGCGGAGAAGCGTGTTGAGGTGAGAAAAGTCGCTGTCTGTTCAGCAGGAAAAGATGCCGCTTATAGATACGCTCTCCTGGCGACGAAACGTCAGTTGTAATGACAATGAATCACGTGCTGGTATTGCCAGCACGTGATTCATATTTGTGCTTTTAAAAAAGCAGTTGAAATTCGGTACTATACCATCAATGAGTTACTCTTAAATTGTGATAATATCGTAACGAATTGATAGTTAAATAGATGGCTAGAAAATGCGCACAACCTATTTGTTACATAGTACGAAAGGTGAACTTGGTAGAGAAGAAAGCCAAGGCATCACAGAGGTGCTGTTTCCAGACAGGAATTACGAAAAAAATAGACATACCTTTACAATAACGAAGATGTTTGACGGGCAGGCTCATTTTAGGTGGGAGGTTGTGTCTGTCGAGCATCCAGCCATCGACGAAATTGTGATCGGCCTATTGCCTCGCATTTCTCCTGAACCTGAGGTGTATCTTTCCCAAACATACAAAGTTAAAAGAAACGTAATAAGCCAACTTCGTAAGGGGACGCTTGTTGAAGTTGATTATGGCTATATTCCCTCTGTAAAAAAGAACTGCGGATATACGAGTTCAAATAAGAGATATCCGGATTCGCGTCAATCTGGAGAGATGCACAAGAGAAGGCTTGCAATTGTAGTAAAGGCTACTGGTCAGCGTGTGCAGATTGTTCCTATTTCATCGAATGAACCTCCGGTGGGGGATCGTACTTGCTTTGCTTTGGACCGAGCATCATTGGAAAAGCTTACACATTACAATGATGAAAATAAGCAATCTTTTGCTATATGCAGCATGATAGAAACTATTTCTTTAACTAGAATCTTTCCCCCTTTAGCTAAGCCAATCAGAGATCAAGGTAGGCAAGCAGCTCAACGTTCTGATGGATATCCGCATAAACTATCAAAAATTGATATGTTGGCATTGGAAAAATCACTATCTACCACTGTCGGAATGGGTGATTACCGTGAGTTAAAAGAAAAAAATTCTGAGTTGTATCTTTCTAACAGTGAGTTGAGAAAATCAACAGAAATTCTACAAAAGAAATTTGATGAGATGAACGAACAATTAGTTGAGGCTCAATCGAAATTGCGTGATTTTGATGCTCTATGGAATACTCTAGAGGTTTTGTATCGTCAAATGAATCCCACTAAGAGTGTTGATGAGGTTTGTGAAATGATTAAAGTAGAAATGGCGGAATGGAATATGATAGAAGATAGCGCTTAATGCTATACTTGTATTCAACGCATTCGCTTTTTCTAAGTTTCTACTATTGAACCTTGACTTATATACTTATTTAGGTATAAAGTTAACACATCGGGTGAGAACTGGAACGGCTCCCAGCTCACCGACGTCTATAAACGACCTAGCCGCCAAAGTAAAAGATAAACAGCAAAGGCCCGCATTTAGCGGGCCTTTGCTGTTTTTGTTTTGGTCTTTACTGCTAGCATTACTTTTCTTTGACGGCATCACAGCCTTTAGGCGCTGTGATGGTTGATGCATCCTTGCCTTCCTGTTGCGCCGCTTTCACATCTATTTTGTATTGAGTGTATTTGCCCACACTGACGTTGACGGCTCCCGAATCTGCGGATGGGTTGCCGCCCAATGTTCCACCAGCAAAGGCTTTCATCCATACCGAGAGCAGCTCTTGTACTTCTGGGTGGGATAAATCCGTGCTCCCCACATCAGGTTGATAGCACCAGCGATTAGCAAGGTGAAAGTACAACTCAGGCTCAACGGTTGTGCGGTTGTCATCGGGATAAGAGAAGCTGGCAAAGAACACCACCAACCAAGGACTTGAGGTTGACTCTCGCTTAAACTGTACCTCTATCGGATGCAAACCTTGTCGATGTCGGTAGTAACTCATCTGACGGCAGTTCAACACGAGCCGTTCAGCGTTCTCTGGGAGAGTGTATCGATTCAAAAGTGCTTCCAGTGACGTATGTAAAGCGTCATCAATAGAAAGCACACCGTAATGTTGCTCAATCATAACCACCCTCTTTCGGCAAACGAGGTGCAGGTATCGCCTGTCACAATATGGTCGAGAACGCGAACATCCACCAGCGCTAAAGCATCTTTGCGTCTTTCGGTTATGCGTCTATCAGCCTGAGAAGGGGTTGAATCTCCAGATGGGTGGTTGTGGGCGAATATCACCGCTGCGGCATTCACATCTAATACTGCTTTCACCACTTCACGTGGGTAGACACTGGCCGCATCCACCGTTCCATGAAACAGCTCTTTAAACTCAATCAGTCGGTTTTGGTTATCCAGAAGCAATAAAGCAAACACTTCACGTTCATAGCTGCCTCGCTTACAGCGAACGTACTCTTTGGTGGCATCAGGTTTGGTTAGAGCATCACCACGCACGTAGCGTGTTGCCAGTATCTCAGCCGCATGCTCTAGGATTTCATTTTCCTGATAGCGTTGCTGCTTTTGGTAATCGGACGTTTTGGGATTCATTTCAGGCTCCTGTCGGAATCAATGATGTATTATTCACATTGATGACATATGTCTGAAGATCTTTGGATTGAGATGAATGTGAGGGTCTTTGGTGGTAACTTACTATAAATGCCTTTTACATTGTTTGTATTGTACTGAAAAGGCAACATAGTTCATGACTTTAAACTTGTTCCATTTCCTGAAAATAGTGATCAAGGTATGTTTAGTTTTATTTAGGCTTAAAATATGAATACAAGAGAATTAACATCAGTTGAGTTAGAAAAAATAGAGGTTTTAAAAGGGCTAAGTATTGACTTTGAATTGCTCTATGTCACGGAAACAGGACTTCGAAAAAGCATCTTAGATGCAACTGCACCAATCGTTCAGTTGTTAAAGAATAAACAGGTACATGATTTTGATGCTCAGTTGTCTGGTACTGAGCATAAAGTTATGCTTACTTGTATTGCATTAAGCAATGGGACATGTGAAGAAACAAAGACTTCCCTATATAAGGCCACTGCCAGAGGGGATACTCGTTTTTGGCCGGGTAGGTTTAATCACTTTGCTTCTGACGGACAGATTTTTGCCATGTTTATTGAAAACAGCAATATCATATTGTTGAACTTATCAGATGGGCATCCACTTGATACGTCCGATGGTTCCTATTTTTCTGAAATCGTAAGCAGGATAGACACTGAAACCACTGAGCTTATCGGGACAGTAGGGGTAGGTGAAGATACTAAAGTTGAGAATGATGAAAGCAGTGAAAGTGATGTGCCATCACGGTTTGAAGTCTCTAGCTATGGTTGGGATAGTGATGTTGAAGGGCTTGTTAAGCGATTAAACCGTGGGGACATCAAACTGCCTGGTTTTCAACGAGGTTTCGTTTGGAGTTTAACTGAGCAGTCAAGGTTTATCGAGTCTCTAATTTTAGGGTTGCCTGTACCAAACATTTTTCTAGCTCAGGATCGTGACTCAAGAACGTTGAACATTATTGATGGGCAACAGCGGTTAAAAACACTTCAAAGATATTTAGCTGGAAAGTTCTCGATCTCAAACAGTAAAAAAATTCATGAGGATTTGCGTGGATGTTACTTCAGTTCTGAGGTTGCTAAATCTTCCAAGTCAAAAGTCTTAGATGATGCTGATGTCAGAACATTAAGCGACTCTGTTCTTCACAGTATTGTCATTCGTCCTGATCCGTCAGCGGATAGCTCTACTTATGGCTATGAGTACAACAATGCCGTAATACAAATTTTTAGAAGGCTTAATACAAGCGGAAAACCGCTTCAACCTCAAGAAGTGAGGTCATGCATTTTTTACGGTTCTCTTGACAGTCTTTTACATGATTTGAACGAAACTCCTAGTTGGAGAACGTTGTTTGGTCCCAAACATAGTCGTTACAAAGATGTAGAAACCATATTAAGGTTTGTGGCTCTTTATGAGGAGCATGATAATTATAAAGCTCCAATGCCTAGCTTTCTTGATAAGTATATGGAAAAAAACAGGAATGTCCCTCAAGAAAAATTGCGTGAGCTCACGAGTTTATTTGAACAAACGACAACCCTTCTAAGTAGTTTCGACTCGAAGTTATTTAAAACAGGAGGAACCTTTCTTCTCTCAAAATTTGATTCTGTCATGGTTGGGGTTGCAAAAGCTCTTAATCATGGTGTGACTCTGGATGAAGAAACTCTAGCTAAATGTTTAGAGCAGCTTGTTAATGATGAGGCATACAAGAGAGCAACAGACGAGTTTATCAATGATACAGAAAATGTGATTAGTAGGGTTGATATTGCAATGAAGATATTCATGGGAGAGTAGCATGTCACGTCACTCTCGCCATAACAGCCATGATAAGTATAGAAGTAGAATTGATAGTTTACTCAAGTCATATGTTGCAGAAGATAGTAGCCCTGAAGCTCAGGCGCATAATGCGAAATATCTGGCCGTCTTGGTGTCTGGCTACTTGGAGCAAGCAATAAAAGAGTTACTACTACAATATGCGTCGAAAGGGGCTCGAAAACCGATATCTAGATACGTAGAGGAAACTTGGCCAATTTCGAAAAATATGAATACAGAAAATATTAGAACGATTCTTAGTCAGTTTAACTCCAATTGGAGCGAGGATTTTCTTGAGTGGCTAAATGGAAAGGATGATAGAAAAAACAATATTAATTCGATAGTTAGTTGGAGGAACAGCATCGCACATGGGCAAGAGTTTAAAACAAATGGTGTTACTCTTGTTTCTGTCCGCAACGCCTTTTCTACTGTTAGTGAACTAGTATCATTTATTGGCACCCTAACTGAGTCATAAAACAATTAGGGTATGGAGCACTTGCACCACTTGAACTTTGGTGCAAGTGCTTATCTTTCCAATATTTGGGAAACAACGTTTCCTAATTTAACTCCCAGCAATGGGGGGACGGCATTGCCCACTTGAGTGTATTGAGGAACTTCACTACGCCTCATAGTACCACCAGTAGTTGCCTTTGAACGAAATTTAAAAGCATCAGGAAAGGATTGGATTCTTGCCATTTCTCTAACTGTTAGTGTTCTCAACTCGCTACTGTCATAGTGGCAAGCATCGTCTGGTATAGATAAAGCAGCAGGAGCTGGTTGATGTTCGTCCAGTGCACGCTGGGTTCGTTTTTTTGTTGGATGAGCTTTTAAGTAACTAGTAAAACTTTCTTTTGAGTTAAAACTGACATACTTACCTTCCAAAGATACAAACTTGTGTTTTTTCAATTCTTCCCACACAGAGTTACTTAAATGAGCTACTTCACCTTTTAGGATACTAAAAACTTGCTTTCTCGCTTCTTGGCTGCTCTTTTGAAGTACTTGATAAACTCGAAACCTTCTTTTTACCAGTTCACTGTTCTTTCTTGGTATGTGGTTAGATGTCACTTTAGCCTTACCTAAAACGCTCTCAAATGTTTCATTTAGCTGTTGGACATAGGGTGACTTCTTACTTTTTTTCGTAAGGCATAGGTCATGAATAGCCATTTTAACGGATACTTCTTTATCACCAACAAGAGGTGCAAGAAAAGAATTTCGAAACAACTCTAAATCTTCACTGACGTTAACATCGTAACAGCGATAGTATCTTATATCGGCAGTTTTGCCTGCTTGTGTATTCTCAAACAAATTTAAGCACGGATTTAGTAGCTTTTTTTCGTATTCATTAAAGGAGTGCGATATGCCTGATAGAATATCCTTTCTTATTGCAAGCATTATAAAGCGAGGCCGATTCTGAGGGACTCCAGCTAATCGCGCATTGACATGCAAGCACAATGGTATATAGCCTTGTTCTGCAAACGCCTTAGCTAATTCGAACCAAGCATAGTATTTTACACCGTCCTCGTTGAAGGGCCGAAGTATCCCTGATACGTTTTCGAGGATTACTAGCTTAGGCTCCACCATGCCAACAAATTTTGCGAATTCCCAAGGTAAGAGGTTTTTATCACATTCTTTTTTTCTCAAACCAGCCAAACTGAAACTCTGACAAGGTGGACCTCCTGAAACAAGATCTATCCCGTCACTTCCGAACCCACTTTTTATCTCGGTTAGAAATTGAGGTTTCGCCTCTAAAAGCTGGTTTAGATGTATGATGTTCCCTACTAAAAGGCTTCCATGCAGTTTTTGGTAGTCGTTGGTGATGTCTGTAACCCCTTTTTCTACGGCTGGGTATTCGAAGGGGTTTTCTCTTAGTCGGTTAGTTAAGTCTACATACTGGCTACTGAGCCAATATACTTTTTTGCTTTTTTTGTCTTTTTCCGCAAGTGCACCTAAATCTTCGTTTAGCAAATTATATGCAAACGTTTCGGCTGCCATTGGGGATAACTCATTAGCGAACATAAGCTCAAAGCCAGCTTTAGCTAAGCCTAAAGACAACCCACCACACCCTGAAAACAGCTCAATATGATTCAAATTAATACTCACTTAAATAATTGACAGACTTGGATACTAAAATATTTGTTGTTTAAGATCCAGGATAATTTGAAGGCTATACGGAATTCGTTTTTAGCCTACCCGTACCCCAAGCCGTACCCAGATTGATTTTTATTGAACTTATAATTCGATAAATACCTTATTTAATGAGCTCTAGTAAAACACCAGCTTCCATGTGGTGGGTATAAGGGAATTGGTCAAACAGAGCAAAACGCGTTACGTTGTGTGTTTCGCATAGAATGTCCAAGTTCTCTTTTAGAGTCTCAGGGTTACATGAGATGTACATGATGCGCTCGTAACCTTGCACCATCTTACAAGTATCGACATCCATCCCAGCACGTGGTGGGTCGACAAAAATCGTGTTGCAGTTGTAGCTCTTCAGATCTACACCTGCATCTTGTAGACGACGGAATTCACGCTTACCTTCGATCGCTTGAGTAAATTCCTCTGCTGATAGACGTAAGATTTGTACGTTATCAATCTTATTGGCAGCGATGTTGTACTGTGCAGATACCACAGATGGCTTCGCTAGCTCAGTTGCCAGTACGCGGTCGAAATTCTGTGCCAACGCCAGCGAGAAGTTACCGTTACCACAGTATAGCTCTAGTAGGTCGCCAGTGCTTTCTTGGGTACAGTCGACCGCCCATTCCAGCATCTTCTCTGCGACTTTGCCGTTCGGCTGAGTGAAGCTGTTCTCCACTTGTTGGTAGATGTAGCTCTGACCATTTACATCGAGCTTCTCGATCACGTAGTCGCGGTCTAGGACAATCTTCATCTTACGAGCACGACCAATGATGTTTAGGTTGAAGCCTTCATCATTTAAGCGCTGTTTAAGGGCTTTCGCGTTTTCAATCCACTCTTCATCAAGTTGGCGATGGTAAAGGAGTGAAACCAGAATCTCACCACTTAGCGTCGATAGGAAATCCACTTGGAACAGTTTACGACGTAGTGAGTCGTTGTCTTTCATCGCTTCAACCAATAGCGGCATAAGGTCGTTGATCAGACGGCTTGCTGCAGGGAATTGGTCAACACGGTACTTCTCACGAGTTTCTTGGTTGAACATGATGTAGTAAAGATCTTCGCCTTCATGCCAAACACGGAACTCAGCACGCATGCGGTAGTGCTGCTCTGGTGATTCAAACACTTCCAGTTCTGGCATGTTGTATGGCGCGAACATATCCGTGAGACGTTCGACTTTTTCAGCCAGTTGTTCTTGGTAGCGTTGTGGGTTTACATCAAGAGTAGCCATGATCTTACCTTTTATGGTGCATTCAATTTAAGAGCGCAGATTTTATTCAATCTCAATAGGATGTCCAGTTTTGTACTGGAATTGATTTAAAGATAGTGCGTACAGGCAGAGTAGAAAGCAAAATCAATCAAAACGTTACAACTTCTAAGGGCAATATTGGCTGGACAAATAATCAATAGCTGAATAAGATTTGCCTCAAGTTGGTGCTATCTAGCAATCTAGATGGCTGAAATGGGAATCTGGTGTGAATCCAGAACTGACGCGCAGCGGTAAAAGAGAACGAACGCTCATCCCATTGACGGAAAGGGTGAGCTGCAAAGCGATGCAACGGCCAGTCTTTCCGGCAGCCCGATTAACCCCCTGGACCGGCACCCCATTGCCAATTCCCTGGATGTCGGGATTCGGGCCATCAATGCGCTGCATACGGTGGGGCGTGGCCAGCGTCTGGGTTTGTTTGCCGGCAGCGGGGTCGGCAAGAGTGTGCTGCTGGGGCAGATGACGCGCTTTACCGAGGCGGATATTACCGTGGTGGGGCTGGTGGGCGAACGGGGCCGCGAGGTAAAGGAGTTTATTGAACAGATACTGGGGGCGGAGGGCATGTCGCGTTCGGTGGTTGTCGCCTCACCGGCCGATGATTCGCCGTTGATGCGTTTGCGCGCTGCCATGTTGAGCACCAGTATTGCCGAGTATTTTCGTGACCAGGGTAAAAACGTGCTGCTGTTGATGGATTCGCTCACCCGCTTTGCCCAGGCGCAACGTGAACTGGCGCTGGCAGTGGGTGAACCGCCGGCGACCAAGGGTTATCCGCCGTCGGTGTTTGCCAAGTTACCGCAGTTGGTCGAGCGAGCCGGTAATGCCGCCGAGGGGCAGGGCTCAATCACTGCCTTTTATACGGTGCTGACCGAGGGCGATGACCCCCAGGACCCGGTTGCGGATGCAGCGCGTGCCATTCTGGATGGGCATATTGTGCTGTCGCGCAGTCTTGCCGATAGCGGTCACTACCCGGCCATTGATATTGAAGGGTCCATCAGCCGGGTAATGCCACAGGTCGTTTCAAGCGATCAGCAAAGGGTGGCGCAGCGATTTCGCCAGCTCTACACCCGCTATCAGCAAAACCGGGACTTGATCAGTGTCGGCGCCTATACCGCCGGCAGCGACCCGGAAACGGACCTTGCCGTTCAGCGGATGCCCGCGATGCTGCAATTCCTGCAGCAGGGCATGGATGAGGCGGTTAACTTCAATCAAAGCTGCGAAGATCTGTTAACGGTGACACAGCCGGTGGCTGGTTAGTGAATTCGTGGATTCGTGAAAAGGAAAAACCATGACTAAATCGGCTCGGCTTGCACCGGTATTGCAGCTTGCGGAAATGAAAGAGCAGGCGGCGGTGAAGCAGTTTGGCCAGTCGCGCAGCCAACTGCAGGAAGAGGTCGAGAAGCTGGCACAATTGCAGCAATACAGCCGCGAGTACCAGGAAAGTGTGGAATTGCAGGGGCGCACCGGCATCAGTGCCCAGCGGCTGCAGCAATTTCACCAGTTTCTTAAGCGACTGGGCGATGCGATTACCCAGCAGGAGCAGCAGGTGGAACAGGCCCAGCAGCAGGTTGCCGATGATGAGCAGCAATGGTTAAAGCAACGGGGGGCTACCCGTAATATGGATGGGCTGATCAGCGGTTATCGGGAGCAGGAGCGCAGGGATAGAGAAAAACGGGAGCAGCGGGAACTGGACGAGCGCGCCGGCGGCAAAAGGGATAGCGGGCTAGTATGATACCGCCGGGTAATTTATTGGCCTGGCAATTGCATTGTCTATCCCTGGAACCCGGAACGGACCATAGAGTGATTAAAACCATATCTGAACCGCAGTGCGCTATCCCTGGAGAAAACAATGAATACAACTAATCGGCCAATGGATGTTTTGTTGAATGTGGAGACCGTTCAACCGACCGATAGAGCGTCAGCTAATAAGCCCCTAACTGATTCAAATAAAAGGGAAAATTCCTTTGATCAAGTGCTGGCGAAGGAGCAGGCAAGCAGCCGGGAGCGGGATGACCGGGTGCAGCGGCAGCGGGATGACAGGACCGCACCGGAAAAACCGGCCGACGCGGCGCACAGGGAAGAACCTCGGAAAGACACACCGCAGCAGGCCACCCGGCAGGAAAAACCGGAAGGGTCCGACGGCAAGGAGTTGCCGCAGCAACAACCGGCGGTAACGGCGAAACCGAAGGAGGAAAAAACCTCCACTGAAGAAGCAACAAACCCGCTGCTGGTTTTGGATACTGGCGAGTCGGGAGAGCAGGCTAAGCAATCGGGAACGCACCAGGTTGTCACGGAAAAAAATCATAGCGAGGCGACGGCGACTGTCGAAGAAGTGAAGGTAGCTAAACCGGCCACGGACCTGGACCCGGACCAGGATCTGGACCTGGAGGGTGAAGCGGTTCAGGCGCTTACAGGCAAGCAAAGGGAGGTAACGCCCGAGCAACCAAAGGAGGGAGCCCAGGGTGCGCAGAATCAGCCCCAAAAAGCAGACGTAGAGATTGTTAAAGCGGTGGTTTCCACCGTGGCGCCCGTCACTGAAGGCAAGGAAACACCAGCGGCAGCAACGGTGGTAGTTCCCGGTAACAGGCAGGAGCTGACGGCGGCAAGACAATCAGCGTCGAAGGAGGCCGGCGATACGAGCGACCCGCGGCTGGCCCGATTGAGAATACAACAGGGTGAACTGACGGCTGGTGACCTGGCCAGGGAAGCGGTAACCAAACCGGAGCAGGCGGCGAAATCAGCGCCGGATATTGACCTGGTTTCCGTCAAACAGGTATTTGCCGGACTGAACCGGAACGCAAAACCGGATTCGTCGATTATTGACAAGCAGCAGTTGCTGGCTGATAACCAGGCGTTTAAAACGGCGGTTACCGAAAGTGCTGCGGTACCCGGCTCAGCAGCTAAGACTGCATCCGGCCAGGGAAGTGAAGCGCCACTGCACCGTATCCAGAGCCTGGTGCAATCACTTCAAGGTACCGGCCTGCAACGGGGGGTAGCGGGTACCTCGCCGCCGGCCACCGGGCTGATTCAAGTACCGGTCGGCACGCCGGATTGGGGCCAGGCAATCGGTCAACGGGTTGCACTGTTGGCGAGTCAGGGGGTTAAATCAGCAGAACTGCAGCTAAACCCCCAGGAACTGGGGCCGGTGAATGTGAAAATCAGTGTTACCAACGATCAGGCGAATGTGAGTTTTACCAGTCATCACGCGGGGGTGCGTGAGGCGCTTGAAGTCAGCATCAACCGGCTGCGGGAAATGATGGAAAACCAGGGTCTGAATCTGGTGGATGTCGATGTCTCCGACCAGTCTCAGGCCAATGAGCAGAGTGAGGAACAACTGTTCGGGCAGAACACAAAAACGGGGAACAACGCCGGGTTGCCGGGACGGCAGGATAGTGAGTCGGGAGGCGAGCCGGTGGTGATCGGCAACTCGTTAGTGGATTATTACGCCTGATTTTTCATCGATTGCGCCGGCCGCCGGTGAGGCCCGGTTAGTAGTTGGGCCATTAGTTGCTATATTTATGATGACCGGCATTGCAATTCCTGTGTTGAGCAGGCAATGCTTTTTTAACTAACCAATCATTGACAGTGACGATATGGCAGACGATAACGAAGAACTGGAGATTGAGGAAGAGAAAAAAGGCGGTAATAAACTCATTATTATGATCGCCGCCGCTGTGCTTTTACTCGGCATCGGCGGTGGTGCTGCGTTTTTCTTTATAGGTGGCGATTCCGATGGCGAGGTCCCGGCCGAAGCGGCGGAACCGGAGGTGGTGCAGACGATCTATTACCGCCTGGAAAAACCCTTTATCGTGAATTTCCAGGCCAAGAGCAAGCAACGTTACCTGCAGGTTGACGTAACCTTCAAGGGTAAGGATCAGGCGGCGATGGATGCGATAAAGACCCATGAGCCGGTGGTTAAAAACAACCTGAACCAGTTGTTCAGCAGTCAGGAACTGGCGGTTATTCAGACCGATGTGGGCCGGCAGGCGCTGGTGGCGGAGGCGACCCGGGTGGTTCAGGAATTTCTGCAGAAGGAAATCGGTTCCGAAGGCATCGAGCAGGTATTGTTTACCAATTTTGTCATGCAATAGTGTGAAGCGGCGGTATAAAGAGATAGTGCGGACCCATGTCTGAAGAAGAACTGTTATCCCAGGAGGAGCTGGATACCCTGTTAAGCGGTGTTGACGAGGGCGAGGTGGAGACCGGCAGTGCGCCGGTCAATAACGAGGCCATGGCCTACGATATCACCAGCCAGGACCACATCGTGCGGGGGCGGTTACCGACCCTGGAGATGATCAATGAGCGGTTTAGCCGCTATACCCGGGTTAGCCTGTTCAATTTTCTGCGGCAGACCATCAGCGTAGAGGCGCAGGGCATAGAGAACATCAAGTTTTCCGAGTACCTGCAGACGCTGGGAATGCCCTCGAGTATTAATATGGTGCATATCACGCCGCTTCGGGGAACGGCCCTGTTCGTGCTGAACGCGCCGTTGGTGATGAAACTGGTGGACAAGTTTTTCGGTGGCGGTGGCGCACAGGAAGCGGAGATGGAGGAGCGGGATTTTACCGCGACCGAGCTGCGTATTGTGCAGAAGGTGCTAAACCAGGTTTTTGTCGATATGAAGGAGGCCTGGAAAACGGTGATGTCGGTGAGTTTTGAGCAGACCGGCGCGGAGGCGAACCCGGCCATGGCCAATGTGATCAGCTCCAGTGAAGTGCTGGTGCTGAGCAGTTTCAAGATTACCATCGATGAGGATGAGGGGTTGCTGCAGGTTGCGCTGCCCTATTCGATGCTGGAGCCGGTGCGGGAAACACTGGATGCGGGGGTACAGGCGGATATCGATAATACCGATGAGCGTTGGGTAAAGTCGCTGCAACAGGATATCATGTACGCCTCCGTACCGGTCAGTTGCAAGGTGGCGCAACGGCGCATCACCTTGCGGGAGATACTAAATTTCAAGGTGGGCGATGTGATTCCGGTTAACCTGCCGGATACCAATACGCTGATGGTTAACGGGGTACCCCTGTTTGAAGCGACCCTGGGGACATCGAATGAACATTTGGCCCTGAAGATAGTGGAGCAGGTTAAGCGCCCGGGTGGGTAGCGTACGTAGTATACTCAATCAGGTAACTAGGGCAGTAGCAAAAAGGTTTGGTTTGTCTTATCAAGACACGCTGTAAATACATCCATGTAAGCTCGAATGCCGCGTCCGTGCGGCATACGGTCTAGCTAAAACAAACCAAACCTTTAAGCGGAGCAGCACGAATCGCGCTTACCAGGTTCTTGAATTCAGCCCGCTTCAGGGTTGTTTTGGGCAGGAGACAAGTATGGCAGATGATGAAGAGGAACAAGCTGAAGTGACAGAGCAGGACCCCGTTGCCGAGGAGTGGCAGGAGAAGGAAAATAATGAGCCGCAGGCGGAGAAGGCGGATCTGCAGGAGCTCCAGGACGAGGGCGGCAAGAGCAATCTTTCGCCGGAGTTGGATGTTATTCTGGATATTCCGGTGAATATTTCGATGGAGGTCGGTAATACCGAAATCACCATCCGTAATTTACTCCAGCTTAATCAGGGTTCGGTCATTGAACTGGACAGACTGGCGGGTGAGCCCTTGGACGTACTGGTGAACGGCACCTTGATAGCGCACGGCGAAGTGGTTGTGGTGAATGAAAAATTCGGTATCCGGCTGACCGATGTGGTCAGCCCGGCCGAGCGAATCAAGCATTTGAAATAACGTCAAAATTCCGGCGGTAACCTGATGCTTTCCCCTATGAAAAACCGGCCACTTGCAGAATCCCTTTACCGGCTGGCAGCCGGATTGATCGGCCTGATGCTGGTCACCATCGCGAGGGCTGAAACGGAGGCGACGTCGCCGCCCGTCGCGGTCTCCTCCGGGGATGTGGCGACCGTATTCGGCGGCCTCGGCCTGGTGCTGGTGCTGATTTTCGGCTGTGCCTGGTTAATCAAGCGGGTATCGGGCTTTCAGGCAACCGGCGGGGGCGCAATTAAGGTGGTTTCTGTGTTGCCGGTTGGCTCCCGCGAACGCATCGCCCTGGTGGAGGTTGGGGGCAAGCAGCTGTTACTGGGGATTACCGCCACGCAGGTTACCACCCTTCATACCTTTGATGAGCCGGTGGTTGATGCCGCCGAAACCAAAAACAATTCGGAGTTTGCACAGAAATTGCATCAGCTTATGTCACGCAGTTAATTGATTAAAAAGTGACAGAAATTTGTTGGTGTTACAAAGGCTGGTTTTTAACCGGGCGATAGCATTTCTTCGCTCCCCCGCTTCGCTCCTGTTGCTGGTGCTTCCGGTATTGGTCGCGCCTGCGGTTGCACTGGGACAGGCACCCGATCCGGTCGGCATTCCCGCCGTCACGGTCACCACCGATGCCGATGGCGGCCAGCGCTACTCGGTAACCATCCAGATACTCTTCCTGATGACGGCGTTGGCCCTGTTGCCGTCAATCGTGATGATGATGACCTCCTTCGCCCGCATCATTATCGTGTTCGCCATTCTACGACAGGCCCTGGGGCTGCAACAGACGCCCTCAAACCAGATACTGGTCGGACTGACCCTGTTCCTGACTATTTTTATCATGTCCCCGGTGTTGCAGGAGGTTAACGAAACGGCATTGCAGCCTTACATGAATGCTGAACTGGCGCCGATGCAGGCGGTGGAAAAGGCGGCCGGACCCTTTCGCGAATTCATGCTGGGGCAAACGCGGGAAAACGACCTGGCGCTGTTTGCCCGGATTTCCGGCAAGGAACAATTTAACGGCCCGGAGTCGGTGCCCTTTTCGGTGCTGGTCCCGGCCTTCATCACCAGTGAGTTGAAAACCGCTTTCCAGATCGGGTTTTTGATATTCATTCCCTTTCTGGTGATCGACCTGGTGGTGGCCAGCGTGCTGATGGCGATGGGGATGATGATGATGTCCCCCATTATTATTTCGCTGCCCTTTAAAATCATGCTGTTTGTACTGGTGGACGGTTGGGTCATGATTATCGGCTCGCTGGCGGCCAGCTATGGGATATAGGAGATCAGTCGATGACGCCTGAAGTGGTCACCGGTTTATTTGGCGAGGCGCTGTTTTTGACGGTGTTAATGGTGGGCATCATTGTGGTGCCGAGCCTGCTGGTGGGGTTAGTGATCAGTACCTTCCAGGCGGCGACCCAGATAAACGAGCAGACCCTGAGTTTCCTGCCGCGGCTGCTGGTCACCCTGCTTACGATCATTGTGGCCGGGCCCTGGCTGTTGAAGCGTCTGATGGACTTTACCAACCGCCTGATTTTCGATATTCCGATGTTGATAGGCTGATCCTTGCTGGAAATTTCCGTTGCTGAACTCACCGCCTGGATTGGGCAATACCTGTGGCCGCTGTTCCGGATTACCGCATTTTTTATGGCTGCCCCGATTTTGGGGACCCGGTTGGTGCCCACCCGCATTCGCCTGATGGTGGGCCTGGCGGTTACGGTTGCGGTGGCACCCATGCTCCCGGACATGCCGCAGGTCGAAGGTCTGGGTCTTGAAAATGTATTACTGGCGGCGCAGCAGCTCCTTATCGGTGTGGCGATGGGTTTTGTGCTGCAGCTGATGGTGCAGCTTTTTGTGGTGGCGGGGCAGATGATTGCGATGCAGATGGGCCTGGGTTTTGCCTCCCTGGCGGACCCGGTTAACGGTGTGTCGGTGGCGGTATTGAGTCAGTTTTACCTGATGATGGTGATGTTGCTTTTTTTGGCCATGAACGGCCACCTGGTCATGATTGAGGTCATGGTGGAAAGTTTCAGAACCCTGCCGGTGGGATTCTACGCCTTTGATAAGGGCCTGTTTTGGCAGCTCGCTGTTTGGGGCATGTGGATGTTTACCAGTGCTGTCATTATTGCTTTACCGGCGGTTACCGCGCTGCTGATTGTTAATTTTTCCTTCGGCATCATGAACCGGGCGGCCCCCCAATTGAATGTTTTTTCACTGGGCTTTCCCTTCACCATGCTGTTCGGGTTGTTGATTGTTTATATCAGCCTGTCGGGTTTCCTGCCGCAGTTTCAATCCCTGTCGGAACAGGGGCTGATGTTGATGCGGCAGTGGGTGGGGGCGTAGTGGTGAGAATTAGGTGGGTGGGCTTATTTGAGGACTCGCTGTAAATACATCCATGGTCGCAATCGTTCCAGACGATTTAGCGACACTTCCTCCATCCGTGGAGGTCGTAGCTTGACGTCAGCATCCGTGCTGGTGGCGGCCCTCAAATAAGCCCACCCACCTAATTCCTCTGGTTTGGTGGTGTAGCGGAGAACGAATAGGAAAACTAATGGCAGAAAACGATAGCGGTCAGGAACGTTCGGAGGAGGCGACCACCAAGCGGCGCATGGACGCCCGTGAAAAGGGTGATATTGCCCGCTCCAAGGAACTGAATACCACGGCGGTATTAATTGCCGGATCGGCGGGAATGATTATTTTCGGCGGCCAGGTGGCGGCCGGGCTGGCGGCAATGATGCGTTACAACTTCGATTTTTCCCGCTCGGATATATTCAACTTCGAACAGATGTCGGTGCACCTGTCGGCGTCGTTTATCGACGCTTTGCTGGTGGTTGTCCCGGTGCTGCTGCTGACGCTGGTTGCGGCAGTGGTGGGTCCGATAGCGCTGGGCGGCTGGGTGATGTCGGCTAAGGCGCTGGCGCCTAAACTGGAGAGAATCGATCCCCTCAAGGGCCTAAAGCGCATGTTCTCGGCCAAGGCCCTGGTGGAACTTATCAAGGCCATTGCCAAGATTCTGGTGGTCGTTACCCTGTCCTTCCTGATTCTCGGATTGCTCATGCCGGACATTCTCGCGATCGGCAAGCAGCAGGTATTGCCGGGGATGACGCAGGCGCTGTCGACGGTCGGGTGGGCGGTGCTGGGGTTGAGCGCTTCAATGATTCTGATTTCCCTGTTCGATATCCCCTTTCAGCTTTGGGACCATGCGAAAAAGCTGAAGATGACCCGCCAGGAGGTCAAGGACGAATTGAAAAATACCGAGGGTAAACCGGAAGTTAAATCCAGGATCAGGCAATTGCAGCGGGACATCTCCCAGCGCAGGATGATGGCTGCGGTGCCGGAAGCGGATGTGGTGATCACCAACCCGGAACACTACGCCGTTGCCCTGCGCTATAACTCCGACAGTATGAACGCGCCGGTGCTGGTGGCGAAGGGGGCAGACTTCATCGCGCTGAAAATTCGGGAGATTGCGGAAGCCAACGAGGTGCCGGTGTTGTCGGCTCCGCCCCTGGCCAGGGCGGTTTTCTTTAACACGGAGATCGATGACGAAATACCGGCGGGTTTATATATCGCCGTCGCGCAGGTACTGGCCTATGTGTTCCAGTTGAAACGCTACAGGATGGGTAAAACCTCCCGGCCCGGCCCCATGCCCGAGGTGCCGATCCCGGATGAATTGCAGCGCGAGCCCGGATAATTCATAAAGGCGAACTGAGATGAAATATCCGGGCCGGCGCATTGACTGCCGGGCCGCCAAGGTTTTTGGGAATATTGTATAAAAATGCGTATACTGCCCGGGTAAGTTGAACCTCGGTTCGTCGCTTCTCGTGTTTTTCTTTTGCTTCGCCACTGGACAAGTAATGCTTCGCACTGAATCGATCAGCCGAATCCGGAGAAAAATATGTCATTTGATTCATTGGGCCTGTCGCCTGAATTACTGCGCGCGGTTGCCGATACCGGCTATACCACACCGACGCCGGTACAAAACCAGGCGATCCCTACCATCCTCCAAGGCCGGGACGTCATGGCCGGCGCGCAGACAGGCACGGGTAAAACGGCTGGTTTTACCTTACCGCTGTTGCAGCGCCTGAACACCGGGCCGAGCGCCGGCTATGTGCGGGCGCTGGTGCTGGTGCCCACGCGGGAACTCGCTATTCAGGTCGGTGAAAGTGTAAAAACCTACGGCATGCACCTGTCACTTTCCTCGGCTGTGGTATACGGCGGCGTCAGGATCAAGCCCCAGATTACCAAACTGCGTAAGGGCGCGGATATTGTGGTGGCAACGCCGGGTCGCCTGCTGGATCACGTGGAGCAGCAAACCATTGACCTGTCGCAGGTTGAAATACTGGTGATGGATGAGGCGGACCGCATGCTCGATATGGGGTTCATCCCGGACATTGAGCGTATCTGCAAGTTGATTCCATTCACCCGGCAGACCCTGTTCTTTTCAGCGACGATGCCGCCGGAAATCACCCGCCTGGCCGATCAGTTCCTCCAGGCGCCGGTTCGTGTCGAAGTCGCCAGGGCGGCAACACCCGCGGGAACGGTCAAGCAACGCCTCGTGAGGACCGGCTCGAAGGCCTGGGACAAACGCCAGACGCTGCGTGACCTGATCACGGCCCTCATTGCCGGTTCAGGCCTCTACATCATTCACCGCGAGGCAATCCGCGGACGCCGTGTGGTGCGCGGCTGGACCCTGCGCCAGCGGCATTAGCTCCCGGGGTCAGAAGAGCGTCGGAACTCGGCCGCCGTCGACCACGACGGCCTGGCCGGTGAGGTAGCTGGCCCGAGCCGAGGCGAGAAAGGCACAGACCGCGCCGAGCTCCTCCGGCTCGCCGAGGCGCCGCATCGGTCCTCGTCGCGCATAGTCCGCCACAGCCTCGTCTTCCGACAGGTCCATGCGGCCCGCGTGCTGGCAGACGACCTTGCGCAACGCGGGGGTATCGAAGGGACCGGACAGGATCGAATTGACGGTGACGCCCGTGTGCGCCAGCTCGCGCGCAAGCGTTCCGAGGGCGCCGACGAGGGCCGGCCTGAGTGCGTTCGGCCGTGCGCCGTGAAGCGAGATCTCCTTCCCGGAGATTGAGCCGAGGCTGACGATTCGCCCCCATCCGGCGGCCACCATCGCGGGCGCACAACGCCGCGCCACGTCGATCGCCGGCAAGACCATGGTCCCGAAGGCGCTTTCCCAGGAGGCCAACGAGGTTTCCAAGAAGGGATCGACGGTCGGCCCGGGCCCATTGAGAACGACGATGGACGGGGCACCGAAGTGCTCGGACGTCTCCTGCAGCAAGCGTTCTCTGTCTTCGGGCGAGGTGAGATCCGCCGCCAGGAATCTTGCCTGTGCGCCGAGCTTCGCCTCAGCCCGCGCGCCTGCTTCTTCGTCGCGCCCGTTGATCACCACGCGCGCACCCTCGCCGATCAACGCCTGAGCGCAGGCGAGACCTAGTCCGCGGGTGCCCGCGAGCACGAGAGCCGATTTGTCCGCCAGTCCGAAATCCAAGGCCTGTCTCCCGCCACGATCGCTGAGGCAGAAGTTAGTGCTTCCCGGAATTCGATAGAATACTGTGATTCTGAAAAAGCTTTCTTCAATTTTTGCAAAGATACGAAATGGACCTCATTGGTGCGGTTCGGATTCTCCAAACGGTTGCCGAGCTGGGCAGCTTCAGTGCCGCCGCCCGTGACCTAGGGCTCTCGGTGTCGTCCGTTGCGCGCCAGATGGACGGGCTGGAGACGCAGGTCGGCGCGGTCCTCTTGGCAAGATCGACCCGCCGTGTCGCCTTGACGCCCAAGGGTCGAGCCTTCCTCGCCGAGGCTTGGCGCGCGCAAGAGACCTTCGAGGCCGCGGTCGCGAGAGTTCGTGATGCCGGCGTAGAGCCGGCCGGCGTGTTGCGCATCACCGCTGCGCCCAGCGTGGGCCGCGGTATCCTGCCCCGTGCTCTAGAGGCCTTCAGCGAGACCTACCCGGACATCGCCTTCGATCTGGTGCTGACGGACGCGGTGATGGACCTTGCGGAGGCAGGGATTGACGTGGCTGTGCGTGTCGGCGACCCGGCGGCCGACGACGCGCTCATCGTCCGCGAGCTTCGTCCCATGCGGCGCGTCGTGTCTGCGAGTGGAGATTATCTCGATCGGCATGGCAGGCCCGCCGTTCCGCAGGACCTGTCCGCGCATTCGTGTCTCCTCTTTCGGCCCCCGCAAGATTCGCCGTCCTGGCTCCCCAAGAGCGACGATTGGCATTTCCGGACGGACGATGCGATTGAGTCCGTTCGTGTGACCGGAAAGATCGCCTCGAGCGATGCGGATGCGCTTGTGTCGGCTGCCTGCGCGAACCTCGGGATCGTCGCCGTGCCCGATTGGATGGTCGCCGCCGAGCTCGGAACCGGCCGGCTCGAGGCCCTCTTGACCGGCTATCGCTTGGGACCTCGCAAGGACCGCAAGTCGCTTCATCTTGCCTACCAAACGCGGGATCGTCAGTCGGC
>JAAAKM020006971.1:3121546-3132362 GCA_010016025.2 Alatinidae sp. Z8VKAUB7J3 | reverse complement strand
ACCGGCTATCGCTTGGGACCTCGCAAGGACCGCAAGTCGCTTCATCTTGCCTACCAAACGCGGGATCGTCAGTCGGCCAGGATTTCCGCCTTCGTCGCGCATCTCGAAAGTTGGTTTGGCGGTCGCATGACCGGGCTGCCGTAAAGGGCTGAGACTTCTGCGTGAGACGGGCGGATCGCCCGGCATGCAGAGGGGGAATGGCCGATGATCGGGTCGAGCGTCTTTCCACGCGTGCGGAAATACGCATAGTGAGGCGCCCGTTCCGAGATCTGACTGGAGGAGAGCCCCCGTGGCGAAAGTCGACAGCGTCGAGGCCCTGCGCAGACTGTACAAACAGCCGGCCGGTCGCACTCTGCAGAAGATCATCGACCATCTGGACCCGCATTGCCGGCGCTTCATCGAGTTGTCGCCCTTTCTGCTGATCGGCTCGAGCGGACAGGATGGCGCTGCGGACGTCTCGCCGCGCGGCGAAGCCCCGGGTTTCGTCCAGGTGCTCGGGCGGGAGGTTCTGGCGATCCCCGACCGGCCGGGCAACAACCTCCTGGATACGCTCACCAACATCATCGAGAACCCGGAAGTCGGGCTGATCTTCCTCATCCCGGGTGTGCAGGAGACCCTGAGGGTCAACGGCACCGCCGAGATCCGCGACGATGAGGACCTCAGGTCGCGCTTCGAGGTGTCCGGCAAGCTGCCGGCAAGCGTGATCCTGGTCGAGGTGCGGCAGGTCTATCTGCATTGCGCCAAGTCGATCCTGCGGTCGCGGATCTGGGATCCGGAGGCCCAGGTCGAGCGCTCGGTCCTCCCGACGATGGCGGAGATGCTGCGCGATCAGACCGGTGTCGACCGCCCCCTGGAAAGCCAGGAGGAGATGATCGCCCGTTACAAGACGGCACTCTATTGAAGGCATTGGCTTGCATGCTGCTCTTCGTCACGCCCAACTCTCCCTATGCCCGGATCGCGCGGATCGCGGTGGCCGAGGCCGGCTTGTCCAATCGCGTCGAGGAACGCCTGGGTAAGCTGCGCCACGCGGAAAATCCGATCCTCGCCTACTGTCCCTTGGGCCGGGTCCCGACTTTGGTGGATGGCGAATTGGTGCTCGGTCAGGCGCGGGCGATCTGCGCCTACTTCGATCACCTCGCCGCAAGCCAACGGTTCTTTCCCGACCGGAGCTGGCCGGCCCAAGCCCTCGAGAGCCTGACGACCGGCTTCATCGATGGCGTGGCGGTCTGGGTGCGCGAGCTGCGCCGGCCGGAGGAGGGGCAGTCGAAACCCCTCATCGACGTCGAGTGGGATCGCGCCTGCCGGTGCCTCGATCGTCTCGAGGCGGAGGTCGAGTGCGGCCGCATCGCCGGCGCCTGGGGCTTCACCGAGATCCAGCTTGCCTGCGCGCTCGGGATCATGAGCCACAGCCTGACGAGCCTGGACTGGCGACAGGGGCGCCCCGCCCTGGCCGCTTGGTTCGACCGGCAAGGGGAGCGCCCGGCCATGGCGGCGACCGCGCCGCTTGCGAAAGGTTAGCGCCAGATGTTCCGCGCCATGACCGTCATCGACGACTTCTACGACGATCCGCATGAGATCCGGCGGATCGCGCTCGGCATGGACTATCCCGAGCCGACCCACCGCAAGAACTACCCGGGCCTCAACTCGAAGCAACGGCTCGTGCCCAAAGGCATGGACCAGGTGCTCTCCCGGATCCTCGGCGAGCCGGTGCGCGGCCTGATCTCGGAGCACTCGACCCATTGCCGCTTTCGAATCACGCTGGCCCATCACCAGAGCGCCAACTTCGCGCACGCCGACCCCGACGAGCTGCTCTGGGTCGGGGTCATCTATCTCACCCTGCCGGAGCACTGCCAGGGCGGGACGGCCTTCTACGAGCACAAGGGGCTCGGTCTCGACCGGACCCCGCCGTCGGTCGAGGACCTCAAGCCCTATGGCGTTGCGGATCTGGCGGCCTTCCAGGCCCAGCAGGGCAAGATGCCCGAGGCCTGGTGCCACACCATGACCATTCCGATGCGCTTCAACCGCCTGATCCTTTATCGCCCGTGGAACTGGCATCGAGCGTTGGATGGCTTCGGCGACACGCCGGAAAACGGCCGCTTGATCCAGGTGATCGGCTGCGTGCCGGGTTAGGCGAGCGCGCAACTCCTTTTCGAGGTGTTCCCGAGTCTGAGAAAGGCCATTGCAGTCAGTTCATTACATAGTTAGGCTATGCATATGTTGATTGCGAATAAGCTCTGCGCCTTTTCCACCCTGCTGGACGACCGGGTCCGGGCCGGCTTTGCCGGTCTCTCGCAAAGCGCGGCGGCGGTGCTCTTGACGCTGTCCTACCGGGGCGCGCTTACGACCTCGGAGGTTGCGGCGATCATCGGTGTGACGCAGCCCACAGCCGTCCGCTTGGTCGATGGCCTGGTCGAGGCGGGACTGGTTCGCCGCGGCGCGCGTGTGGGACGCAGCGCACCGCTTCGGCTCAAACCGAAGGGCCGGAGGCAGGCGGCCCGCCTCCAAGCCGCGCGTCTGGCCGCAGCGGACGATTTGCTCGACGGCTTCTGCGCCGCGGAACGAGAGGGTCTCGAAAGGCTGTTGGACAAGGCGCTTGCGGCCGGAACCGTCGGGCGCAGGCAAGCGCGGACAACCTGCCGGCTCTGCGATCACGCGCGATGCAGGGGCAGGGACTGTCCGATCGGGACCAGGGCGAGCGCTATCGAAGGTGCTGCAATCAAAGCACCCGGCGGAGATGAAACATGCTGATCGAGCACGCCGGCAAGCGGCCCCAGGTTCATGCCGCGGCCTGGGTTGCGCCGACAGCTACTTTGTGCGGCGACGTGACGCTCTCGGCCGGCGCGCGGATCATGCATGGCGCGCAGGTGATAGCCGAGGGCGGCCGGGTCACGATCGGCGAAAGCTGTATCGTCATGGAAAACGCCGTGGTCCGCGCGACGGAAAGCGCCTCCGCGCAAATCGGGAACCATTGCCTCATCGGACCCTGCGCTCATGTTGTCGGATCGCACGTCGAGGACCAGGTCTTCATCGCCACCGGCGCGGCAATCTTCCACGGCAGCCGAATCGGGCGAGGATCGGTCGTGCGCATCCATGGCGTGGTGCACATTAAGACCGTCCTGCCGCCGGACTCGACAGTCCCGATCGCCTGGGTGGCGGTCGGCGATCCGGCGGAGATTCTCCCACCCGGCGCGCACGATCGGATCTGGGGCATTCAGGAGCCGTTGAACTTCTTCGGCGAAGTCTATGGAGTCGGCCGCGCCCAACCCGATAGAATGCGCGAAGTGACAACGAGACTCTCGGCGCGCTTGGGTTCGCATTCGGCGGATCGCATCGTTTCCTGGCCGGCCGGGGGCCAAGATGACGAGAGATCGCCTCATGAAGGTCGTCTGCCTGCTCGGGAGTCCGCGCCCCGATGGCAACAGCGATAGGATAGCGGACCGTCTGTGCGGCGCGCTGGCCGAGTGCGGTGCCGAGGTCCGAACTCACGCTTTGCGCTCGCTCTCGTTCCGGGGCTGCCGCAATCTCTTTCATTGCAAGACCGGCGGCACGCGCTGCGGATTGAGCGACGATCTGACGCCGGTCCTTGCGGAGATCGAGGCCGCCGATGTTCTCGTGCTCGCGAGCCCGGTTTACTTCACCGAGCTGACCAGCGATCTGCGCGCGGCGATCGAGCGTTTCTTCAGCTTCTTCGTGCCGGACTATCCGACGGCGGCTCGGAAAAGCCGGCTTGACCCCGGCAAGCGCCTCGTCGTCGTGCAGACCCAGGGTGAGCCTGAAGCGGCCTATGGTGACTTGATCGACCGCTACACCAAGGCGTTCGGCCTTTTGGGCTTTGCCGGCATCGATCGGATACGCGCCTGTGGCGTGCGCGAGCCTGGCGCGGTCGAGGAACTTCCGGAGGTTTGGCCAAAGGTCTGCGCAGAGGTCGAACGGGTTGCCGCGACGCTCAGTCCCGGATCCGGGGGGCGGAAACCGGACTAGCGGCACGTCTTGAGCAGGACTTGCAGGTCGCTCGCCTCACCGCCCAGTCAAATGACAGTTATGTGGCGTGCAGCGTTCCCAGGACGATCGGCGCGCCCTGGTCGCCGTCGAGGACTCCAACGACAACTCTTTCGCCGGCCGCCGGTGGTGAGCCGGGGCCGGCCCAACGGGCCCAGATGCCGTCGCCATCACCCAGGGGAAGAGCCACACGGACTTTGTCGGCTGCGTCCGAGTCCTCGTCTGCCTCCAGGACACTGGCGACCTGTAAGTCGGAGACGCGACTGGTGGGCTCAGCCCGGCTGGGCGCTGGCAGGCCGAAGGTCAGCTCGCTAGTCCAAGTACCGTTGGCGAGGCGGTGGCGAACAGCGGAGAGGTAGCCGGTGCCGTCGAAGCGATTTCCCAAGCCTGCCAGTTCGAGACACTGGTCGGGCCGAACGGCCGCGGTCCCCGCCACGGTCACTGTGCCGCGGATACGGGCAAGCCGTGATGCAAGCAATCGAGCGTCCGCCCAGGCTTGGAGCTCGGCTGTGCCGAGCTGAGCCTGCGACTGGAGCCGAACAACGGGCGAGCCGACCGCCTTTGCCAGCTTCTCGCCCATGAGATCCCCTTGTGCCGGGACAGTTGGCTCCCTGGCGACGACGGTCTCGTTGGACTGCGAACTCGGGCTCCAGGCACTTGCCGTTACGCTGGCAACCTGTGTCGAGGCATCGAGCTGCAGGTCGAGCGAGATGATCGTATCGCCGTACTGGGCCATGAATTCTGCCGGCGCTGAAGAGGGCGGGCGAACCGAGACCGTTCCGCCGTCGAGGGTCACGACCATGCCGTTGACCGCGGCGCGGCGTAGCACGAAGTCCCACACGGATTCGTCGGCGAGCACAGTCTGGGCGTGGCTGACAGCCGTTGGTGCCACATCGGCGCCAAGGCCCGCATCATGGAGCAAGGACTCGATAATTCTGCTGTCCGCCTCGTGTTGAAACACGGCGTTTACTCGGGTCAGGCTCGTCTTGATGGCTTCGTCGGCGCAGGAGATCGCGAGCTGGAGCTCCCCGTCTGGCGTTGTGAAGAGACGTTGCTTGACGATGATGCCCTCGAAAAGGCGCTTGAGCCGGTCAGAGTATCCGGCTTCGATCTGCATCGCCTTTCCCGGGGCTAGATCGCTCCGGTTCTGCACGTCTGACAGGCGCGGCACGTCGATCTCGACTTCCGCCCAAGGGATGCCATTGACCGCGCTGTTGGTCTCGATCCGCGTAATGGAAATCTCGTCTTCTACCTTGGCGCCATCGACAAGGATCGAAATTCCGACTGGACCGTCGTTGGCCTGGCGAAGGGAGACTGCCACGTTCTCTGCTCCTCTCAATCGAGACTGGCTACCTTTGGGTCAGCTTCAGCTCGATGCGGCGGTTGCGGCGAAAGGCGATTTCGTCCTCGCCGTCGTCGAGCGGTTGAAACTCGCCGAAGCCGGTGGCCGCGAGATGCTCGGCGGCGATCCCCTGGTCGATCAGAAAACGGACCACCGCGATCGCCCGCGCGGTCGAGAGCTCCCAGTTCGACGGGAAAAGGGCGGTTTGGATCGGCGCCCGGTCCGTGTGGCCGTCGACCCGCAGCACCCAGTTGAGATGCTCTGGAATCCGGCTCGCGATGTCCTGTAGGGTCTGCGCAAGCTGGCCGAGCTGCTCCTGTCCCGTCACGCCCAGCTCGGCCGAGCCGCTGTCGAACAGCACCTCGGACTGAAAGACGAAGCGATCGCCGACAATGGTGATGTCGCGCCGGTCGCCGAGCACCTCGCGCAGGCGCCCGAAGAACTCCGAGCGGTAGCGCGACAGCTCCTGCACCTTGGTGGCCAGCGCGATATTGAGCCGCTTGCCAAGATCGGCGATCTGCACCTTCTGGGTCCGGTTGCGCAGCTCGGTGGCTTCCAGCGTGACATTGATACGCGCGAGCTGTCGCCTGAGCGCCGCGATCTGCCGATTGAGCAGGTCGACCTTGAACTGGGCGTCCTCGGTCAGCTTTGACTGCTTGGCGGCGCGCCCCTCGGCGGCGGTGCGCTTCAGCTTCTCGGCCTCGAAGGACTTGGCGGCCTCCTCGAGGCGGGCCTTCAATGCGCTGACCTGAAGCTCCAGGCGCTTGCGGATCTTCTTGAGCGTCTCGATCTCGAAGAGCTGGAGGTCGATGGTCTCCCGGTTGAGCTTGATCGCAGCGGCCTGCTCGGCAAGCTCCTTGGCGGCGGCCGCCGCGGCGATCTCGGCCTCGGACAAATCCTCGCTCAGCTTCTTCTCGGACTGCTCGAGCGTGGCGATCCTCGCGAGCTGGGTGGCAGACGCCTCGGTTTCTTCCGCGAGCGACTTGTCCACGGCTGCGAGCTTGGCGAGCAGCTCGGACTTCTCGTCCTGCGCCGCTTTCAGGCTCTCGGCGAGACGATCGCGCTCGCCGGTCAGGATCGACAGGCGCGCGGCAAGGCTCTCCTGGGTCTCCAGCGAGCTGCGCAGGCGGTCCTCCAGCGCACCGCGCTCTGCCGTCAGGGCGGCGAGCCGGACCGTCAACTCGTCCCGCTCCTCGGCCGCCTCTCGGGCCCGGTCGCGCAGAGCCGCCATGATCCCCTCCTGCTCCCGCTGGGCGCGGGCGAGGCGGGCGTTGAGGTCGTCCTGGGAAAGCGTCAGGGCTTGGCGCTCGGAAGCAAGATCTGCGTTCTCGCGCCGCAAGTCTTCGTTGCGGTCGCGCGTGGTCGACAGGGTCTCGGCCGCCCGGTCGACCTGCTCGCTGAGAAAGTCCAGGGTCTCGTTCTGCTCGACCGCGTCGTCGGTCATCGAATCGAGGCGCGCCTCGATCTCGGCCACCAAGGCCTCGATATCCTCCAGCCCGGCTTCCTCTTCCTCACTCGTCTCGGACTCCGCATCTTGGGCTGACACGGTCAACGGCTGCGAGGGGACGAGCAAGGCCGCCAGTACCAAGAATGCGGGAACGAGACGGCGCATGGCCAGCATCACCGGGTCGGACTTCGAAGCGCGCACAGAATTTCCCGGATCACCCAGGGGGTCAACCGCGGAAAGGGATTGAGTTGATGGCTTCTTATTGCAACCGCGATGTTGCGCCTTGCTCGCAAGCCATGAAACTCATCCACACCGGTCGCCCCGGCCACCGAGCCAGGGGTCCATCTCGAAGGCCCATTCTGCCATTGAAGTAGATCCCGGCTCGGAGGCCGGGATGACCACCTTGTTGGGAGTTAGTGGGTGCGACCATTGGCGCCAGGGTGACGACCTTGTTTAGTGAGTGCGGAGTTGCGCCAAACGCACGCTTATTGTCCCACCCCTCTCGTCGCCTCGGCCACCGAGCCGGGGCCCACCTCGACGGCCGATTCCGCCATCGAAATAGATCCGGCTCGGAGGCCGGGATGACGACCTATTTGGGTAGCTACAGTGTGCGCCAAACGCGCGTCTGGGAACCCCTACTCACCACCCCGCGCCGCCACACGCATCTCGGAAACCGCATTGGCGTGGGCGTCGAAGCCTTCGTAGGTGGCGAAGGCGCGGGCGTAGGGGGCGAGGCGCTCGTAGCCCGACTTGGTGACGTAGCCGACCGAGGTGCGCTTCATGTAGTCGAACACGGAGAGCGGCGAGCGGGTCATGGCGGCCTGGTTGGTCGGCAGCACGGCGTTGGGGCCGAGGACGAAGTTGCCGAGGCAGACGGGGGTGTGCTCGCCCATCAGGATCTCTCCGGCATTGCGCAGCGCGCCGAGATAGGCGTGCGGCTCGCTGCTCTGGATCTCCAGGTGCTCGGGCGCGTAGTCGTTCACGAAGTCGATCGCCGCCTCGATGGTGTCGGCGAGCACGATGCCGCCGCGCGGGCCGCAGAGCACGGTCGAGGAGAACTCCACGCGCTGGGCGCTCATCGACTGCCAGAACCCGGGAATCGCCGCGCGCGCCGCTTCCGCGACGGTTGCTGAGTCGGTGACCAAGTAAGCCGAGCTGTCCGGTCCGTGCTCGGCTTCGATCAATAGATCGAGAGCGCAGACCCGGCCGTTGGCGGTGCCGTCGGCGAAGATGATCGACTCGCTGGGGCCGGCCGGCGGCCCCGGATCGATCCGGTCGGCGAGGAGCTGCTTGGCGGCGACGACCCAGGGGCTGCCCGGGCCGACCACCTTGAGGCAGCGCGGCACGGTCTCCGTGCCGAGCAGGACGACGAGAAGGAGCAGGACGACGAGAAGGAGCAGGACGACGAGAAGGAGCAGGACGACGAGAAGGAGCAGGACGACGAGAAGGAGCATGTTAACAAGGAGCAGGAAGACAAGACTGAGCACGACGAGACGGAGCACGTTAATGAGCACAATCAAGCCGAGACGATGCAACGCAACCATAAAGAGTACGACGATGAGACGGAGCACAAGAAGGAGCACAAGAAGGAGCACAAGAAAAGGAAATCACAAAAAAAAAACAGGATATAGATGTCGTGAGTGTGGAGGTAAAGTAGTTAAAAGGAGGGTAAAGGGAAAAATTAATCGAACATGTCTCTGAAAGAACATACCGGGTCTACGAGATAAGGCAGCGTCACTTGCTCAACAACTTGCACAAGTAAAGGTTCCATCTGTTTTCTGCACCCCTCAGCTACTGCTGAGATTGCCATTAGTGCCGCATGTCTGTACCGCCAATCATCTGCCACAAACATAAAGAAAAGCATAGTTAGTGCCTAAACAGGTACTCGTGCGAATCAGTGCGACATTAAAACAGTCAAAGTTGTATTGATTCTGATAATTGATGGCGACTATAGATAAGCCCACCATACACAAGCCTCTAGTAGTATGGAAGTACGCTGTTGTGCATTTGCAACTACTAATTAAAAAATATGTCTACTTGACTTGGCTTAAACCAGTTATATGCCAAAATGATCTTATATCCCCATGTTGCTGACAGCACTATCCCACCATGTAGAGGCGCCATTGTTTCTTTGATTCTGTGTGGCACAAGCAATGTCTATTAATGGACACAGATGGAAGGGAACAGATCAGAAATACGTAAATAAACCGATAAACTAAGACAATTGACCAAACACCCTTTAGTGTACCCCCTCCTCCATCCGCCAAAAAAATATTGTCAGAACTAGGCTCTATTTAACACTCATCTGCAGTTGCCAGCAACTTGGTTTATCAGGGTATAGTTATCCACTATCGTGCATAGATGTTGCGAATAATTGGTGTTATTTTCTAGATCGCAACAAAGTTCTTGCCTGTTCACAACAGTGTAAGTTGCAGATAATTAGGTACGACAGCACTAGCATCTGACACATTGGCACTGCGGAAGGACAAGGAGGTCATTTTTATTCCGGCGAATGAAAAAGGATGTAGGCTTTTACTACGAGGAACGTGGTATAGCCTTTAACGTACTTACTGTGATGCAACATGGGTGGGATTGTTGATATAATGTGAGGTAGAACCACCTTTCCACCAACACCACAAGTAAATCGATCCAAACTACTCTCGCCCGCCACTGGATTACTAGGAAACAATAGAAATAAAATCGATGTTATTAACTTGTGGCAAAAGACTTCCCCGATAAAAATCCATCCAAACAAATCCAAAACTCTACAGTTAAAACCTTGAAAACCGCTTTATGGAACCTAGCTTGTACATCATGTCACATTATTTATTGGTATGACAAGAAGGTATGGGAGTCTTTACTCGCGAAATTTCTAATTTGAAAAAAGTAATGTAAAGTCATTTGAAGTCTTGGAAGATGCAATATGGTAGAGAATGGCCTCTCTTCAGTCACATGCTAACTAAACTGCTGGGGTTTTGATACGAGATTAAGGATTTGCCGGTAAACTCGAACTATCGATCTTTACCTTGTTAGACCAGCTCTTTACTGATTGGGCCCGAGGTTATTCTATTTACCAGTGGTTTGTTCCACCGCATGCGATCTGACTTAAACGCGTTTGCACTTCCTCAATGACAGTGTGTGGTGTGGTATGGGATAAACACTCTTTCAAAAGACACGAAATATGAATACCACACATCCGAACCATGATGTTTAAACCACTAAAAGTTCAGTAAAACAACAAAGTTGGTTCTTTAAAAGGTCCCTCTTGCACGCGCCCTATTTAGGGCTTTTACTTTTTTCAGACTTCTGCAATAGTAAATTGAGTAGATTTGTCAGTCACCAAAATCTGCAAATGTTATCCAGTTACCAAATAAAGGCAGTAGTGTACACGTGAGAAAGTTGCAAACTATGTTTCTACACATGCATTTACGTACGATGACAGTCACAATAGAGATATTTTGTGATGATTGTCCTAGGTAACAACACTTATCTTCGATTGTTTATAGTATTCTCTGAGAAACATTATTTGTTGGTCTATTACGCCTCATGAAGAACGGAAATCGAGCTAACCAATTGACATATTAATTGACTGATCGACTGACTAACCAAACGGCTCACTGGCTAACAGAAAGTGACTGGTAGCACAGGGCAGACAAACAAAACAACGGAGACGGCATGTGATTGCCTGTTTAACTACCTAGCAAGTAGGGGTAGAGGGTGACAGAAGTTGACTGAAACAGGCTAACTGACAGAAAGGCTGGTTGACAGAAAAACTGACAGAGAAGCTGACGTAAGAGAGAGACTGCCTGAAAGAAGGACTTAAAACAGAAAGAATGAATGCCACAAAGATTAACTGACAGGAAGACTGACAAACAGAAAGACGGACTGACAGAAAGACTAACATTAACAGGAAGACTAACTGACAGGAAGTCCAACTGACAGGAAGACTGACTGACAGGAAGACCCACGAAGACTGACTGACAGGAAGACTGACTAACAGTAGGACTGACTGACAGGAAGACTGACTG
>JAAAKM020006971.1:3100323-3121446 GCA_010016025.2 Alatinidae sp. Z8VKAUB7J3 | reverse complement strand
ACAGGAGGACTGACTGACAGGAGGACTGACTGACAGGAGGACTGACTGACAGGAGGACTGACTGACAGGAGGACTGACTGACAGGAGGACTGATTGACAGGAGGACTAACTGATTGACTGAAAGGCTGACTCACTGAAAGACTGGCTCACTGACAGGAAGACTGACTTACTGAAAGCGTAACAGAAGCAAGGCATGACTGATAGAAGGACTGACAGACAGAAAGACTGACTAAATCACCGATAGACTATCAAATCAACCAGCAAGGACGATAGAATAATACACTGCGTTACAATAAAGATACTCTGTTGTAACACAGTCTAATAGAACACCTACCTGTCCTCTTCTTCGTCTTCATAAACATCTGACACACTCCAGTCCGGCTCATCCTCAAGATCAACCATTAATGCAAGCATTTCTGGAACTGTATTAAGAAGACGTTATTAAAGGGTGGCTTCAAAAAAGGCGACGAGAGAAGTATGTAAATAGAAAACATACATAACACGTTCCTTGCTCAATTAAGCCTGTTTCACTTACAAGTAAAATCCGTCGCCAGACAAGCGTCTGGCATGTTAAAGGCTGATTTACTTCCATGCGAACGCTACTACTTGGCCGTAAAAGTTAAAATTTGATTGACATATGCCAAAGCAAAAGTCGTCGGAAAGTAACAAAAAATGTTGTTCTTTTCCAACGACTTTTCCCTGTTGGTTTCCGACTATCACTTGAATTGCTGGCGTCTCTTTTGTTCTGACGCGGAAATTATATAATGACGATGACAGGTGCAAATTTTGACAGCTATTGGATACCAAGGGGAGATCAGGTTCCTTAGCATTTTTTAAGTATGTAGACTAAAGTGTCACAATCAACAAGATGGATGTAAACCCTCGTCCACGAAATTCTGACGTGAAATGCTCCGTTTTGGGTTATTTGCGCTTGCAATGACTGCATCGGGCATGTGAATCAGAAGAAGTAAAATAAAACGATCTCCTTGCTTGCTCCTCCTCTCAGACCTAGCGACGGATTTTTCTCGTATGTGAACCAGGCTTTACTAAATTTACGGCTAGCATTATCACACAACTAAGGCCTACTGGTAACGACGTTTTAGACTGTTTACCTGCAGAGGTTTTTACAGCAACATGCAACAACACAGTTAAGGGGTATTTTGTATATACCACATGCAATCAAATGATAGTTACGATTTAAAAAAACCCAATAGCAGTGACAAGTAGAGCCGCTCTACAATCACGTACAAGAATGATGATTATGTGTTGACATAGTGCTACGGGGGCGTTCGCATCTTCCTCAAAGATAGAGAGGGATTACAACTTCATTATTCAATTAAGGCGTTACTACTATTGGGTATATAATCCCAGATCCCTCTTAGAGTTAACGTCTCCTCAATGTCATTCACATGGAGTAGCTTGGTTCTCTGACATTGGTAGAGAATGTTTCAGAGCTTCGAACAATAGGATTCAACTCCCCTAGTTGGTGCTCAAAAGGAAGCTCTTGGACCGAAATGGCTACGTGCTTTGCATTTGATTACGGAATACTTTCTTGAAAACATTAGAGTCGTTTACAGATGGCAAATAAGAACAAAACAATTACTTACTTATTTTTGCAATGTGGTCTGATGCAAACTTACGGACAAGAGATGGCGCTAGAAAGAAAAACATGTGAACAAGGTTGATGAAATTATCGCTGGATTCCCCATGGAAGCTTTTATCAAGGTGTGGCACAGGGTACGTTATGTTGCCCTACTATACAGAGACGTTAGTAATATAGCGATAACGTATTCCTCTAAAGAGACGTGGGATCAACTTATCCGTTTAGGGAAATCAATATTAAATAATGCAAGGTCATGCTATTGGCTGAATATCCTTAAGGATTTCGAAGCCAATTTTTAAAAGAGATAGGTAGTTTGCTGCTTTAGATAAATTTTTAACTGAAGAACTAAAAACTAATTTAACAGGGTTAGCTGCTCCATATTTGTGTTTGTGTTTCTAGAAATAGTCAAATGGTGTTTAAGGTCAAAGCTGGAGTAAAGTGTAGTTATTTTCAAATTGTAGAAATCTTGCTTTTTGATGCGATTGTCAATTGATTAAAATCACTTTCTTTCTCGAATTTGTTCAGATTTGTTTCAGATCTTGAACACCGACCGCGAAATACGCATCCGTATAGAGACTCAGTAAAGAAATTGTATAGATTATGGTTTGTAGTAGGTCATGGCAGCGTAGATGACATATAAAAGCAATAAGTCAAGGATGGATGCAATTAAAATACTGCCGGAGTATCAAGCAGCAATTGTAGTTTTCCTTGTAGAAGGTCATACACGCTACGGTTTTTGATATCAATTAATACATGGACCGGTAACGTTTTTTGCGTAGTACGATTTTTGATCAGGGTCAGCGATTTCAGTACTCAGAACTACCATCCCTAATCTCCAGTCCATGACATGACCAATGTCACCGAAGTCGACATTTGATATTAGATATGAAATTAAACGGCAAGGTCTTTTATTTGACCTTGGACGGTAAATCAGTTTTAACGAACACTGAGATATAACAAAAATGCAGATTGGTGTAATTCGATGATTAATTGATATAACTCTATATGCACTGAAGTTCAAGTTGTCAAATCGACCTCCTCCTCAAAAGCAGAATGACTGTAACATGTGTTCTCACCAAACTTCCATTCAACTACTTTTTATAAAGTTACGCTACGCTTCTACCTAAGCTTACTTGACGAACAAAATATACTTCATGCGTCAAACTTTGCAGACTAAGAAAACTTTAATTCAAAAGCATAATCTCCTGCAGTATTCATAAAGCTATGAGTATTAAAAACCTTACAACTGCAAAGAAACTGTTTCAATAAATATTCTACTTACAACTTTTGACCTACGTCGTGCCGTAAGATCTCATTCTAATTTTACTTTAACGACACAGAGTTTTGTTTCCAGCGGGTGTTAAACCTATTTCAAAATAGTCCAAGTGTACGACAATATACGTGTTAACTCTTCGTTAGGACAATACGTTAACAGCATTGAAAAGAGTGTCTAATTAGGGTCAGGAATTTTGTAGAATATTCTCTTAAAAGTGGATGGTATCCAAAAACAAAGACATGAGAAAACTATTCTAATGTTTCTGTGAGTCATAAATAGATTATAATTACATGATCATGCCTGCTTCAGCCGATTTCAGGGCTGGATCTATGCTGAGTCTTCACTGCTACAGTTCCAAAAATTATATACACAATGTTTGTAAGTAACGTCGGTTTTGTGTCAAATCTCAAGTTGCATAATTTTGGACGGCTTAACTGATTGCTTATTGTTTGTATAAGTGTGTTTGCTTTGACAATAAGATAAGGAACCTTGAGACGATAAGGGGTCGTGGAACATTGTTGTATTTCACTTTTTGGAAAATCGACGTTTAGTTAGGGTCGACCTCGATTATTTGCAGCGGATACACGCAATTTACTAACTAAGTAGATTTTAAAGTGGACAATTACAATATCAAAATCTAATATCCAGAGCTGCTTAAAATTTCTTCCACTTTCAGTTTAGTATCTTATAGTATCTATAAAGACGCCTCTTCGGAATACAATTTATTTCCAGTCTCATTTAAGTTGTGTTAAGTTAAAAAGAGTTTTTGTCTTGCTTAGCAGAAAATAGACACTGAAACATAATTGAAGTTTATTGACAGTTGTTTTCAACAAATTATTAAATGTTAAGTTACAGAACAATTTGTTCATATACCTACAACATACAATTTATTTATCCACACAGGTACAGTTGAAACATACCTGACTCTGAAAGAGTGACAATTGACTCCAAAGCCAAATGTCTTATACTGTTCTCAATCTCGGTATTTGACACAATCTACAATTGAAAAAAGTTTCAAATCAAAGTACAAGTATATCCTCACACCCATCACAGTTGCTTTGTTAACAATATTGTTAAGCATTGGTCAGACCGTTTTAAATGATTTTATTTCTCTTTAGCCATTTTATACTCGCAGCCCCTGTCTTCAAGGTTCTTTCTAACAAGATAACCCCAAGTCTGTCTTCATGCACTACCTCTTTGCGAGCCTGGCTTGGTACTTCCAATTGCCTCTTTCACCCACTTCGCAGATCCGTCCTCAGAACTAGCTACAAACCATCTATAGGTGCTTCTGACTTCCCCTCACTCAAACATTTGAGCTTAGCAATTAAACTTGTACCTCTTTTAAAATAAAAACTGACGTTACATCAAAACATCTGACATACTGATTGTACTTCTCAGGCAGCACGTTCAATAAGCAGACGTATTACATATTTACATCATTTAAATTAAATGGATATTTTGAGATATTCATCTGCCCGACTTTTGAACTGCTTGCAAACACACAAGACTTTATATACAATATACAATTATACATCTGACGTATTCCAAACTTCAACGCACCTACATTCACAATCTCTTCACAAGATATCAATTCACTAAATGTAAGAAATTCGAATAAAAATGGGTATTTCTCAGAAATTAAGCAAAGGATCTATGCCAACAATGAAAAAAGCAATCATCATCACTTATATCAGTGTCATCACAATCACCATCATATGCTCTCAATAGAACGTAAAAAGGAAGGTGTCAGAAGCATGAAGATCCATTCCCCACCATAAGGATCAAAGGCTTGCAGATGATCCTAGAAAGTATGTTCACCCAGTATAAAGATTTTCAGCTATGTATCATTTATCGCACCAGGCAAATAAAAGAAAATCCATGCAGATTGCTGATTGTTCAAGTTGATGCGTAGGTGTTCAGCAAGAATTCAAATTCCCAGGCTTGATTAAAATTGTAAACAAGGAGCAATGCGCCGTTCCACTCATGTTAATTCATGTGACCAATGGAAAGACATGCAATATACAGGACAATAAACAAAATCCCAAACATCATCATGGCCATATATATACTTAATTCTATGACTTAACACTTAACCAACTTACCTGTAACATCAATGCTAGCATGTCTGGAATACAGTGTCTTAGCAATTTGGGCATACCTTCAACTAGCTCAACAAAGCACTTCAACAAACTTGTGTCTGATTGTACTGTTGCACTCAATAAGATAGCCTGAAGTGGATAAACAAGACCATCAATCTTATTATATTATAGCTATTAGAACAAGACACATGGACTTATACTAATACACTGTGCCTGGAGACTGTTCTGCGACTTGGAATGTAATGGCAGTTAAAACAGGTATCCTGTAGAGGATTGAAAGAGTCATGATGTGAAATATGTGCATGGTGAAGCTATTGGACAAGAATACAAGCAATCTTATGGAAGGTTGAGTTTGAAAGAGGCTCTTGTGGAATTAATGATAAGTAGTTTGTAATGGGCGGGTAACATGTTAAAAAGCGAAGATATTCTGTGAAGAAAGCAAGGGATTTGGACGTGGCAAGCAGACGAGAAAAGGAAAGACTGAAACTCACATTTAAATCTTATATGCGTTATAAACAACTTTAGGCAATGACTGTTTGGCTTCAATAGATAATGAATATGTGCAGATGATGCAAAAGGCACTTTCAAATTTTGTGTCTGACAAACAGCCACTTCAGCTCTCTTAGTTAAGTGCCAAAGGGCACAGACTCCTATGAACACATACATTCTACAAGAGAATTGAATGGCCCTGTTAATTGTATGTGTGTACTATACCTCCCATTCTTGACTACAACTTTGAAAGATCTCAATAGTGAAATGGTTATCACCCAGTCCTACCTCAGGTAGAAAATGAATGTGATCAGGAAATCGCTGTTCTCAAGAGATATTTTGAATCCCTGTATAATAATATCTTGCATCACATGGAAACAATTTGGCCCTGAATGCTTCAAATATGAAAACCATACACTTAAACACTTTCCATACCAACTGTTAGCTCTCCATCCTAATATTATACACAATTATACTTCTTGTAGGCCTCAAACAATTAAACAGAGTATACTTTCTCAAGATGTGGGACATAGATCACGTAGTTAACTTTCAGTGCATCTCAAGATCTTAAAATGCCAGCACAACGAAACACTTTCATTCCAAATAGAATTTTGGCTCAAGAAAGTTCAATGTTTAAAATTCAAAACAGGTGAAATTTGATGAAATGGGACTATAAGACTGATGTGGCTGTGTTGGCTACAACAGTCTCCAAGCTTGCTTGCAAAGGGAAAGCCTATTTTTTCCATTCAAGCCTCCGGTTTCTGATTCTGATCACCACTTCCTGGCTAGATCATCCTAGTTCAAAATCTCTCAAGGGCAGCCTGTCATGTACCCTCAAGAGAGAGCCTAGAGGATATACTATTATAAACAGTAGTGGGCTTAACGACTTAACGATGTATCAAAGACTTAACATTTACGCAAACCCAATATGCTGCTCTTAGCACCCTTGTATGGATTCTGAACAGTAAGACTTACATTTGACCATGCATACATCACTCTAAGGTATGAAACTCAGAAACGCCCTAGTGCATGTGAGAGGGAAATGTAAAGGGAAACATAGTGGGAAAATGATACAATAGTGGAAGCAGAGTAGCTGAGTTACAATACAAACAGCTGGGTGTAGATCTTGCTGAATTCGTAAAAGAATGGGGGACATTAAATAGATAACAATTGATTTATATACATAAAATGTCAACAGAACTAAATCATATCAATCATACCTGTAAAACACCTGGCATTAGGTCATTGAAAAACTTTGCCTGTTTTTCCTCAACACATTCTGTGAGAAAAATGCAAGTTGCCTTTGCAGACAAGACGCGGACCTTCATTGAAGAAAAAGGATGTGATAGGATTAGTAGACCTGCTGAGTAAAATACAGTCAAATAATGTAAACTCTATTTTTTTGGTATGTTTCTTCACAGCCTGCTATAATTGCGATACCTAAGGTTTCTTCTCTTTCTCAATGCAGATCACTTGAATACCTCCATTTCAAGCGAAAATTTCTTTGGCTCTTACTGCTCACTATATCTCAGAGATTATGACTGGAACTGCCCAACACTGGCCTTCTCCATTGCTGTGATAGCCCCTGTCCTGCAAAATTAACATTGCCATGGGTCTCCGCGGCTTAGAATGCTTTACTCTCTATATATCCTTAAACTTCTCCGTTACCTACTCAAAGCATGTAATTGTGTCTATATGATTTCCAGATATGGTATTTGGTAGCAAAAATTTCATGTTATATGTATGAATATATTGTAGTAAATATTGCAATATCTATACACTACACTAATATGCAATGTAATGGTGATTAAACCTAATTGGTGCAGTTATAATAGGTTTCACATTCTGTATTGTTTGTCAGACTACCATTCTAGTAAGAATAAACTACTCAAAGTGATCCATAATTTTTACAAGTTCTGGTTTCTTCAGATTACACTGGCATGTGAATCACATTTTTGTCCTCATTTTTTTAGTGTTTCTGATCAAATACTACATTAAACTTACAATGTTAATATGTATGTCAAGTCATTTCCTTAAACATCAGGTTAGGTAGTGTAGCAAATGGCTGTATCAAGTAATGCATTTTACATGTCTCTAAACAATATAAGAGTCCCTAAACATTGGAGTCAATTCTCTTTCATAAAAGTTTATAAATCATTTCAGTAACAAAACAAAATATCATAGTCTTCCTCCGAGGAGTCCACATGCACTCCTCTACAAAAAGGAGAGGTGATAATTATAAGATATCACAATAATATTGTTTTGTATCACTTCATTCTGATGCAGTTTTACACAGTAAACTCAATACCCCCTCATTGTTTGTTGCCTGATGTTACATAAACTAGTAGCTGTAAAACCGAAAGGGTGTGCATATAAGTCCAAATGAGTGAGTGAGTGCAGTCAAAGCATTCTTGCAATTCTGCAAATGCAAGCAATTTAGAGCTGAATGCCAACCTGACAGTTACCGAGATAAACAAGAAGTCACATAGTGTCCATATGATGTGTCATGCCATGTCCAGCCATTAGCAATAACATAATTTAACTCCACTTGGCCCATTCCCTTGACTGATAAAAACAACTAGAGACTACTCTGTCTGAAGTTTACTGATGAGAGACAGGTTTAAAATGCTTTAAAATGCAGATCAATGCCGGGTTTTAAAAAATTCAGAAAACTCCTTTGACTTTGACAGATTTTGCAGGCAAATACACTGTAGCGAACTGAAACGAAATGATACTTTAAAAAACAGCAACAATGGACACAACAATTGGCTAGTGTATAGCAAGCTTTAAGCAAATGACAGTTGACAAAGACTCAGTAAACTCTTATTGTCAGTAGCATTTGAGTTGTATGACTTCCAAATAACACAAACTCCAAAAACAGTAGTAGATAACATCATCTTCCTAATGCTTACATATATATATTTTTCTGTATGCCCTAGCACTTTGTCTCACATAGTGAATTGTTGTTTAGACAATGAAAGTACATATACATTACAATCTATAAGTTTTGGATTAGTAGCAATTATAGGCAGTACAAGCAGGCGCGTTACTATGGCCTTGGAAAGGAAAAATGCAGCATTGTTAGTGCTTTAAAAAATTACCTGAACCCACAATGGTTAATTGGTGATAAATCCCAATACGTTTCTGGCTAAGAATCTATTGGTAACTGTTTATTTACGAGTTCATTGTCATCAGGCAGTTTAGAGTCCATCTTCTCCCTGCCCATCCAGTGTCTTGATTACTTTAGAGATATCCTTAACCTTGGAGCTTCTACATACATCACCCTGTGTGTCTGTGTCTGTGTGCGCGCGTGTGTGTGTGCATGCCAAGGACTATCTTATTCTAAACTAATTAAACAACTGTCAATATGACTAAAACTGCTCACCTTCATTAACTAAGATATTGATGACTTCAAAATTTCCTTCCTCAGCAGCAAAATGAAGAGGCCCTTCACCTTCATTGTCTTCTGCATAAATATCAGCACTGTGGGATATAAGCAATTCCACAACTTGTGTGTCTCCACTAACAGCAGCTTGGTGGAGTGGGGTGACATCTGCATTATCTTTACAATTGATATCAATACCTACAATACATGTATAAGTATATAATGAAATGCATGAAGTACATACCACTTCACTAATTTTAATTACATTTAAATTACATGCTACTCAAAATGCTATGAACTTTCACAGCTTGACATTTGTAATAAATAGCAGTATGTTGTGTTTGGTGGAAATGCAGCTATTGACTTCTAAGAATATGTATACACATATATGAACCATTGTACTTAGGTTGGTTCTTAACTTAGCAACAGCCACCAAGTTAGGGGGAGTTTTCTAACAATTTTTTGGTTGAAGTTCCAACAGGAGGGTTTTCCCAAGATATTTACACATCAATCTTTCTTTAGGACTATACTCTGAAGGGGGGCTTTTTGTACCCCCTCGTGTTCCCCAAATAACAAATGGCACTAAAATGTGATAGAACTTAAAAATAACTAAAAATCATCTAGTATTTTATAATTGATCTGCTGCTTTTGTGTCTTGAGACTCTCCACCAAAGTTAACTTCTATCTTCTATGAATACCAATATTGATCTACTTGGTGATCGGTAAATATCCTTACAGAAAATATCCTTAATGGAAATAAGTCAGCTAGGAAAACATCCTCAAGGGAAAAGGACACACAGGAAAATATCCCTAAGGGAAAAAGTTCCCTCAAGGAAGATATCCCCTACAGAAAATCTTCCTTAAGAAAAAATCCCTATAGTAACATTCCACTCCCTGGTTGTTACATAATAATGCATGGTAGATAAAAATCCAGCTAACATGTTGCATCTATAGATAATATATGTCATATTAGATAATATATAATTTTCCTGTTGCAGGATATTGATGATATGTAAGGGTCTTGTTTATTTTGTTGTGGCCTATGCTAAATAGGTCATTTCTGAGGAAAGATGGCTAACAACAAGAAACCTTGTGCCCATGTGAACAACGCTATTTTCAGCTCTGTTAGGCTGTAGTGATACAGCATATCATACAGATAGTGGTACTACGACTAGTGTGTCAAGTGGTCATTGGCCAATCTCACAGCAGTGCCGGCAAAAAAGTATGACCCGTCTCAATTATTACACCTGCCCTAGTAAAGTACATCTAACTTGTTACCCTATTGGAAAGTAGCCTCCCTTAGGGCGGGCTTGACAACTCATTGGGGGCAGAGCCCACCTGAGAGACAGTAAGTGAAGTATCTTACACAAGCAATATTGTCAGCTATTCTTAATGTAGCACTCTCCAAAACAGTTATTCTCTGAAACCAATCAGCAAAATATGTAGTACATGTAAAAATGAAGGCTTCTTGTGCCTTTCATAAATGTGCATGTTTTGGAAGACTTTACCTAGTGACCGCATGAGCAGATTTTTTCTTCGCAGATTTTATCCTAGGTGGAAATTTTCTTTAGGGATTTTTCCATGGTGGATTTCTTCTTTCAGGATTTTTGTCCTGGGGATTTTTCTTCAAGGATATTTTCCTAGGTGGCTTTTTCCATTCTAGATTCTTTCTGTGGCGATTTTCTTCAGGGATTTTACCTATATTCAATATCCTACCACTCAGTTTCTTTTAGAAACTGTCCATAACCACATTGAAGGAGTTTACATGTTCAATGGCAAATGTTTTAATGCAGAAACAGAAAAAGGATCAAAGGTACATTTGGTATTGTAGATTAATTAAAGGAGACAAAGATTTAAGATTTAACACTTTGTTGATAAAACATGGCTGTAAAATAAAAAAACTGTATATCATGTAAACTTTATGTGACCAAAAGTTATGAACTGGCAGCATCCCTGCTCGGTGTCCCTGTTATATACTCGATAAATGCTTATTCACAGCACAATGAAGTCCAGCTATGAATATCAATGACACAGCACTTGCTCTCATTTATCTATTTTCTGACTAAGGAATCATTTCAAACATCTGGTATTTATATTATTTACAAGTTACTAATAAAGCAGATTTCATCATTATAATGATGCTGACATAGGAAAACTAGCAGTACATCGGTGGCATCTGGAACTTTCCAGAATGCTGACTCACTACATTACACCCCCACTTATCAAAACCATTGTTTTGCTACCTGATTCACTTCTGCTAAACAACACCACATAAGTGGTGCAATGAAAGAGCATTGAAAAAACTTACAGCAAAGATGGTGACATTGGAGGCAATATGTCAACAAAATTCTAATTGAGAGACACAATGAACTTACAAATAGTGGAGGCAATTTTAAACATAAGTGTAAACATTATGTACATGCCAATATATATTTTATCTTCCTTACATATAGATTTAACAGTATTTAAGAAAATACTTGAAATTTCTTACATCTTTTCAATGCTTTGTCTAATTCTATTTGTTGCCTTTGAATTGTATAGGAATTGTGAATTCAAGAAAGTAAAATTCAATTTGCTGACTCTCACTGTAGCTTCAAAGCTATTACATGACAAGCATCAAATTTTCAGGCAATTGGGGCAAGTTGTGATCAAGCTAAGCAAATTCCAGCATGATATGATTTTTGGAATTCTAGGATTTCAGAATATGGACTGATTTCAAAATACACCAACTCTTTTATGAAGTGATGGAACTTTTTTGAAGTGATGGCACCCTATGCTTTCATGTCCACTTAAAGAAGTTCTACGTTAAATACTCAATTTACCAAGATATACTGCATAAGTGACACGTGTAAGCAATGTAGATTTTACAGTAAATAAACAGTAATCAGATTAGAACAGTGCTAGAGCTGGCCTTGCATTTGAGCAAGGTCACAGTGTCAAATGAGGCAAGTACATTGATATTCTTCAGAAGGGGGCAGCAAATGCTTTGTAAACAGACAACTTATCATTTCAGTAAATTTTAACAAACCTTACTTTGACATCTGACAGAGCTGGAAGACACATTATGGAGAGGCCCTTTATATTCTGGGGGCATCGTCTACCCCTTCCCCCAGTTCTTGCCCTACATTGGTAGATGTTATGGCAGTACACTAATTATGAATCAGCATTGTAACACCTGAGCAAAACTTCAAGATGATTTCTATGTATATATACCAAATTCTCATGTATATAACTGTACATCAAAGTCACTGCATATAGGCCTACCTATACGTCAAATAAGTTAGAATATTAACATTTTAGAATCTTGCAGTATCACATTCAAATTACAAATAGAAGTCAAACATACCTGTTTGGTTAATAAGTAGTATTGATATATCAGTATTTCCCCTTCTAGCTGAAAAGTGTAAAGGGGTACTCCCATAAATATTAGTGACATTTATTTGTGCACCTTTCTGGATCAATACCTTTGCACTGTCAACACTGTTATATCTGGTAAAAAGAAAAAATATATGCAAGTTAGCTTGTTAATATCTCTCACTGCTTTCCAAAGACAAAAAAAAATTGAACTATTGATTTTTAACTCAATATTGAACCCAGCACAATGCTACTGAACAGAGGGAAATGACTGTCCTTTAAAATTACAACAACAAAACCACTGGCACGTAAAGACTTCATAGGTTTTATTCCACACACAATGTTTTATAATGTCTTTATGATGAGCAGAGCCACAATTCTATTAATATTGGTTGGTATGATATTCCTATATAGCCTTAGCAACAGATACTGCATGGCAAACAAAATCCTACTTTAACCACAAAGTTTGAAATAAAAGGCTAGGAAACTCCTTCTGTTTATAGACAATAGTTATTGACGATTGTTCAGAACATTTACATGACCCTTACAGTGCACAGCTTTTCATTTCTGGTCTTAAAGTTATATCTACATTGTTGACACAACCTTCGTAAGAAAGAGATTGCTGCTATACACGGGATAAGATATCACTAAGTGCCACAATGATGTACTGTTGACTAGTCACACACAGTGATGATCTACTGCAACCACATTCAAGGTGTACAATGAAGGTTTTTGCTGACTGCCAAGTGGGTAAAAGGATACTCCAAATTAATGTATATATCATAAACATCCACACTAAAATTTCAAAAAAAGTTAGGCTACATGTTGCATTTCAACAGTGAATGAAAGTGTTTATCACTACCTGTTTCGATAACCACATCAATAGTATATACCTGTAATTACCACAACCAATGGTCAAAATAGCCTTATCAGTGCCTGTGCAGGGCTGTACCAAGTGGATGACTGGGGGCTGTGAAGTCTCAATATCAAAAGCTCAAGATTTGACCTTATTAATTAAGATCACTATTGTGAAGACCCTCCTTTTAATTTTTTCCTGGTATATATCTCATTTCCCTTTCTCCTATTTATAATAAACTATTCGACTAATTACTGTGTACACACTCTGTATATTTGACACATAATGTGACATGTATTCACATATGTTACTCTGAGAATTACCCTGCACAAAATAGGCATTATCACTTATCCAGGTATGTAGCAACTTCAAGACACAGGACAATGAAAACTTGAGAAACATATGACACAAAGACTACAAAGACATAAGGAGTGGTCACAATGTCAATGTGACTTTAACATATAGAGATTATATCTCTAAAGCAGGCAATGAGCTTGAAAAGATTTGGCAAGGATGTAAGGGATATAGACATTGTGATAAACAACCTAGAAAGTGTACCACTCCAATCAATGCAATAATTACTCAAGCCTGCGTCACACAAGTGAGACTTTATACTGCAGGGGTATGTTGCATGACACAGCGGCTTGAGCAAATTATCATAAGTCTCACAATGCTTGAGACATCATCTGACTTAGTCAAGTAGGCTTTCTTGCATAAGAAGGGTAAATTCAGAATTCTGTCTCATTTTCTCATGCATGAACACTTTGTCACACATGGTACATACATATAACTTTATAAAGTATATATACATTTTTTACTTATTTCCATTATAAAAATGGCATCTAGGGCCACTCTAACAAATGAATTTATTATCCTTGTGGTTCATCAGGTTTTAAGCTGCTTAACTGTGGGGCCAAGTACCACGAATCTTGTGCCTGAAATTGAGACTTATATAGGCCTACTTTTAAAAGATTTTAACTGAACAGAGTGTTTCAGGTTGCATTAACCAGTGGAATTCAGTCTTTCTATCCAGAACTAACTTTGTGTGCAGTAGTAAAGCCTAGTATGTCAACTGTTGCTCTTAGGAAAGGCAGTTTTGGAGTAAAGAGCCCAGCCTATTTAGTGACACAATCTGAAAAGATGTTAGTGCTTAGAGTCTTTCATAAGTCTACCTTACTTATCTTCTTGCCAAGAAATCAAGTGCTATAGACAAATAGATAGCATATCCAAAAAGTTGATTAACCTCAAGCAAATATGTTACAGGTGAGCGGTGTTGAAGAAAAGTGAAGTTGAGTTAAGAGTTAGAGGGATCATGGATTTTCACAAAGTGATGGAACTTCCTAATTGCCAAATTTCCGTCCGTTTTATACTCCCTCCTCTTACAGGCCAACTGTATTGACTATGTCATTCCACATTGTTTTTGTTTTTCTCTCTTCTCTTCTACCTACCACATCCCAATCTAATGATTATCTTCTCTTACTAAAACATGACCCACACATTGCAATACAATTATCATCACCATTGCCACGAGGGCATCTTCCAAGCCTGGCTTCTACAGATGTTCCTTTGTATTTTGGTCTGACAGCTTCACACAACACAGTTTTTACATCATGGTGTTTCCCATTCCTCTCATAACACCTGCTTTGGGTGTCCTTAAGTTCCAAGTCTCCAAACAATGTGTATAATTATAGGCCCTGTGCAACCCCAGTGGAGTAAAATGTATAAAATAATATTTACTTAGGAAATTCTGAAGTAATTTTCACATTTCTGAGATATTACTAGTGTTGCAATGTTCATTGAAATTTGGTTATTGTGGTGCTTTAAATGATAAGGCACATTATAACTGATTCAAAGTTAAACTATTATTGCTGTATATATTTGATCATATACAAAGAAATACAGCACTTTGGTTCAAAAACATTTCTAGATAAATATGTAACTCAATTGCATTAATACCTTACATGGGGCTCGGATCTGCATACAGACAAGCAGTATTGATAGTATATGGTATATACTTATTAAATTAATTACCCTTTACTTGCTACCAGGATGTCAATTTTCAAACTTCGTAAATGACCTCACAAGTGATTCCTTTCCTACCTTAAGGAATAGTTGTCACTACCTTTATACTAGGTCACAAGAATAAAGGGTTCCAATGAACAATATTTTTATATGTTTGCACATAATAACTAGAGCATGTGCCTTAAAACCTTAAATAGTTGTTCATCTTTTAACACCCTAAGAATTGGTGCTTGTTATTCTAAATATGAAACAGATAAGCTCGTCAACATGACATAACATTTTTACTTTACTTTCAAACAAATAAAAAGTGAGGCAGAACAAGTCATTTCATTTTAACCAAAAACACTTGCCATGGAAATTCACCACTCATACGCTCAATCCACACTTAAAAAGAATTAACGGGGCTTAGTTGCCATAGATCAAATCAAATCTGCAATGAATGTAAAATTTTATAATCATATGAAATATTGCAAATAATAAACTTAAACATGTCCTCAGGAGTCGCCAAGGGAACGACTACATATTGTACTTGAGAGTTACATATATGTTGTTATTATTTTGGAAGTTTCTTGATTTTTAATCAGATAGTGAGATACAATCCCAAAAGTCAACATTCGAGTGTCATCGAGTTTTCAGTGTTTCAAAGCAGTGCGCGTATACGTTGAAGGCAACTCATTTATAAAATTATAAGGGCTTCTTACAGGTCACAACAACGGACCGAAAAAACGTACGGTCCTGTAAATGACAACATAACGAAACTTGCATTTAAGTCTCTTGAAATATTACTATTTGTTAAGAAAGTAACATGGTATTTGACATTAACAGCTGTGTAATAGTCTCTTCATTGCACATGAATGGTAGATAATACTTTACTTTAACTCAAATCCTTCTCAACATGACATGCAGGTCAACGCTTCCACAAAATTCGGTCTTCTGAATATCCCGTTAAGACCACTCTTCGAAGAACAATATGTACTACTTAAGGTCCCAATGGAAATTTGCATCATAAACACTAACTGGCAAACCAGACAGTAACATTATTAGACAGACCGTCAACAGAGAAGCTGCTTACGTTAATTAAGTCCATTCCAAATAAAGAGCTAGCAAAAAACAAACATCGTAATGCACCGCATACAATAAAATCTAGCTTACTTAGCTGCAAGATGTAATGGTGTATTTTCATCTTCTCCTTTCTGGTCAATACAGGCTTTATTGTTTATCAACTCCTCGACAATTTCCATATGATTGTAACGAGCGGCATGGTGTAATGCTGACGCTCCTTCGCTATCTAGGATGTCGATTACTCGTAGTAGAATATCAAACCCTTCTTCCAGATACCGTTTAATAATATCCCGAACAACTTCTAACGCTCCATCTCTAGCTGCTTGATGCAAGGAGTAAACACAAGAGGAATCGTCCGAAATACTAGTTGCACCAGCTTCTGATGGAGCAGGAAAGACATCGACTACACCGCTCATGTTTGAGAGACTGTTATTACTCAAATGACGTTGCTTCTCTGTAATATGATTTCCATCACCATCGGATGAAAGTGCAGCTGTCTTAGTTTGGCCTTTCATGCTAAGCAACTCCATTTTATCTGACATGTTAACGGCCAATCGTTTCGCTTGTTAAGTCTTGAATTACCGAATTCACGGTCAATGAACAAAGAACATGCACTATGTGACCATACGACCACAAATCTACTCCTCTCGGAATTTGATTACAAACCGAAGTATGTTTTATTGTTACTCTCAAATCTCCTGTCGGTAAATTATTAATATCGAATCTATTTGTTCCCTGCCGACAATCAGCACATGTTCTAGCTTCCAGAGCTATGAACTTTGCAACAGAAGTCAAAGTATAACAAATAAAAGTATCAAGACGGGAGAACTGGTCAAGTGGAAGTGATCGGGTTATTAACAGTTGAGTCAACAAAGCACTAATGACTCATCCAGATGTAGCAGTGGCACTAAAGACATCAACAATTCCTTTTGGTCCAATGTCTTCCAAATGTTTATACAATTCTTGTAGTTTCCGTAGCAACCATTTCGATGTAATTTGCGTACAGTCTGACGCCTTGCTAATGATTAAGCGTGTGTATTTCTCTCCTTTTTTCTCGGCAAAAACTCTGATTTACGTATTTATCCTTTCCGATTGCCGTCGAACGTTCGGCATTACTTCCTCAAATGAGTTCGTGCAGCTTACATCCAGGAAAAGACTTACAAAATGATGGATTCCGAAATGGGGCAATGCATATGTTTTCGGTCTTACGAATACATGCACTGCATTGGATTCGCAGAAATTGGTAAGTTACACGTGAAGTTGTCGATAACAAGACCTCGTTCAAGCACAAGAGCATTAACCTCCATGCGATTTTTAATAGCATAGCAATAGTGCGTTCTATTGTAATACGAGCTGGAGTGAAGTTGAACGTTCAAATATGGACAATAGTTGATGACAAGAAAGGTGTCATTCCAAAGAAAAAAGTAGAACATAATTATGGATAACGTTAATTTACCTCGTTGTAGCAGGTTTTTCGCCTCACTTTCACGTGAATCTAAGCCCAAGTATTAACGCGCGGTCTTCTTTGGATAAGATCCGAAATAGTCCACCTTCATAATCTGTCCCAAATTGGTGCGAATATCTGGTCCAAACGAGTTTGGATCAACCATGTCCCTTACAAACGCAAGGCTGATCCATATCAGCTGTTGTTCGTATCCTACGTTGACATGCGTAACAATTCAATCACATGACTTCAAAGTCGTATTTACGAAACTAGTCGTTTCAAGAAAGTAACATAGCGTTTAATGAGCGTGATGTTTGTTATGCCAAATTGATGTTGAAAATTTTCTTTCTGGCAATTATTACAAGCCGCGAAAGCATAAGCTAAACCTTTGTGCGGAAAATAACTTTAATTTAATTTATTGAGAAATAGTAATTTAGAGCACGTGAGTAGGTCAGTAGTGTCGTGTGAAATCAGTGACAAAGCACGTGGCTACAAGGAAGTAATAAACGCACATTTTTACTTCATCCCTGGTTGTATGTAGGGTTATCTTTACATAAAAACTGTAAGCGTCTAAGTACAATATGAAGAAGATAACTCAGCATGTGCATGGCGTAATAGTTTTAGGGACAGTAAGGGTTTTATTAGTTAGGACATATATTTAAATAAAAATTTGAAGTGTTAAGCTCGTTTCGTGATTAAAGGCTATGTTCTCCCAACATATAAACGGCGTTAGAAACTGAATTCGATGCGATGTTTACTGTTTAAAAAGCAAATGGGTCGACGTATTCCAGAATTTACCCGGACATTTGTCATACTTTTTCCTGTACGCTTCTCCAAGAGCAGAGAGATGTTCTTTCCCCTCCTTTTACCTCTCGGTCGTACGGCAAGGATTGGATGTAGTATCTGTTCTCATCTCATGATTTTTCCCATGATCCATGAGACGCGTTCTGCTGCGCGTTTTGGTCTGCCTCGTGGCATGATTCTCTACACAGTAGCCTAAATTGAGGGACATTGCCCTTGGATTCCTCTGCTGCTTTTTATAATTAATTGGCCTGTTTGTGGTTACGCACCTAACTCAGACTCATATTTGGAAGTAAAGTGATAGAAATGGGAACTATGATCTGCTAAAGTGATAGCGTTGGGAATCGACCATCGTTCATTAGCCCTTAATTAGTTCTTTTTGTAGTCAGAGAGATATTTTTATGTACTTCTTAGGAGTATACATGTGCTTTTTTTAATTCTCTGAATTCAAAAACTTTTGTAATCAGGAGCAAAAATAATTCTGTTTATATTATGTAAATGCAAACCAATGAACGTATTATTTAAAACCCAGATATGTATTTATTTTCATGGTGATTAACAACATGATATGACTAATATCTTTTTCAGTTTTTGAAAAAATATGCATTTTAGAGTAAGAAAAAAACAGAGATGATTTAAGTTTCTATTAGCAAATTGTTCTTATCAGAAAATTAATATCATATTTTTTATTCATTTAAGTGCGAGAGTTGTATATAATGTTGCCATGGTAAAAAATGAAGGTTTGTGATAGTGAGCATTCAAAAGTATGCACGACGGAAAATTTGACCCATCCATCCACTTTGTATGCAAGAATACACTTTCCATCGTTCCTGAACTCAAACCCTGTACTTGAATGTTTTTAATGATACCTTCTAAAATGTTGAATAAACCCCTTGTAAGACCTACCAGTACCGGTTCTTCCACTCTCCTTTCCGTTTTGATTTATGAAAAGACTACCATACATATCAAAGAAACTTAAGCAGGAAAAAGTATTCGAATTTCGAATGTGCAGTCGAATTTATTTCGAGCGTAGTAAATCGCATCTAATGCACATGTGACGGCAATAAATGAATACTGCACGGTGGTTAGGCAATCTAAAGTGACCGGTGAATGAGTTTTGGGGCATTAAAGTAATGATTTTTGCGGTGAAAAGAAACAGTCTATACTCTTTTAAACTTTTTTAATTCACCCATCACCCTATATGTGCATTTTCATACTCGACCCTGCCAATCTGCCGACTCTCTGAGCGTGCGCAAGTTTTTGGATGCTCCCTAGAGACATAAGAGTTATGCTTTACTCCGCAAGGGGTACGTTGAATAACTGGTACGAGAGATGATGGTTATTTTTGTACTCACGTCAAAACTGTCTAGATCCTATTTTACTGTATTTAGTGTATTAAACTCTTTTTTTGAAAGCTACACAGGTTAAAGAATTTGTACATGGAATCAATCATGATAACCTATCATATTTGGCTCTAGTTATGTCTTTGATAACCAAGTATTTCTCAATACATCTTTACTCTCACTTCGTTTGGGTCACAAACATGTCAAATAAACTCATCTTCCTTCGTCGTTTATCAGAACTGTTAACTTTAAAAACACGTGCAATATTTGCGCATCTTAACTTGGTCATAATGCCCTAGATAGCCGTAAAAGTGATGTTAATGAACATGGGGTCTAAAAGGGAGGTCTTCCAGATCCTGGAACGGATAAAGCATTAGTCCTTAAGAGGAACTTTAAGTTGTAAATATTACTGAAAAAGGCAGCATACGTCAAGGTTCCTTGTTATCAGCTCCTCGATATTGTATGGTTTGGACGATTTTATTCGCTTATCTCCAATCACTTTAAAAGCGCTTTCAAATTTGCCACTTTTTTATTGTCGGTCGATATTAGGCTTGCGTTTGCTGGCGTCTCCAAAGATTCATTTGTCTACAATTGCAGAACTTGAAAATGGTAGATTAGTTGGAAAGCGACAAAATGCTATTTCCAATTAGATTTCTTATATTGAATAATTCAAGAACGAACTCGTCAATTACCGGTGTTTAATAATGATAACTGGCTTTTACGCTGTTTGTGTTTGCATTTTGGCTAGCCTCATTTTGGTCTATTGCTTTGCAAATTGCATTTTGGTTAGCCTCGTTTTGGGTTATACCTGTGCATAATTAAAAGATTCAAGGGCAACAAAGCTGGGAATCCCTAGTAGGCCTCGTTTTGATCTAAACATTGCGTAAATAAAAGATTAAAGAGCAACAAAGCTGAAAATCCCTACTTTGCCTCGTTTTCGTCTATAACTCTGCATAATTAAAAGATTCAAGAGCTGCAAAGCTGAAGATAATTAAAAGATTGAAGAGCAATAATTAAAAGATTCAAAATCAACAAAGCTGATAATCCCTAGTTATCGTTCATACCTGTGTATAATTAAAGATTCAAGAGCAACAATCTGAGAATTCATAGTTGTTAAAGAGTATTGTGCTCCATTTTATACGATAGGTATTTGTTTATCATTAAGTCAAATTAAATGAACTATCAATCGTGTTTTACCACCATGTGTATCTTCATATGGTACTGCTTCGTGTGATTTTTAAAACATATTTCCTTTGTTAGGATTGTATTTTCTTCCTCTCAACACCAACCACTGCCACCTTAGGTTTTGCTGCGCTTGGTGTGCAGGCTCAGACGTGGTGGTGTCGGGTGTAGTGGCAGTCGCCCCTTTTACGATTTTCAACAGCAAAG
>JAAAKM020006971.1:3045597-3095249 GCA_010016025.2 Alatinidae sp. Z8VKAUB7J3 | reverse complement strand
AAGAGAGCAACAGGAAGGGAAAGAGAAACAACTAAAACGAAAATTTATTTTACAGAGTTTTGTCTTTAACAGGACTTCCTCAGATATTTTTGGGGAAAGTTAAAGTCTGGAATTTTTGATATTGGATAGTTTAGAAGGTGAAAAGCAAACCTTCATTGAAACTGAGCTAGCTGCATAAAGCAGTTTTCCAGTCGGCATTATGGCCTCTTATTGAAAAAACGTTCTAAAATGCAAGTCCTTTTAGGCTCTATCCATCCTTCTTTCTCGGCATTGTCATAACTATCAGCATTTATCAAGCTTTATCCTCTCACAAGAACCAAGATACAGCTTTACTGGTTTGCGTTTACAAACTTCCGTTGCCTCCCATCCCCCTGCAGCACTAATCAAATCAGGGGCGCCGCCGCCAGGTCAAATGTGGGAGCGGCTGAGATATCATCGACGTTTCAATTTTTTAATTCTGGTCGATAATTAGACAATATTTCGCATCTTTTGATATCATTATTTGTCAGAGGTCTCTCTTGTCCCCTTCTCTTTCTTTGTTCATGGTTTTCTTTTTTCTTTTTGTCTGAGAAATGTGAGCTAGTAAAAACATAAAGGCGCTTAAACCTCCAAGTCTTCTCAGTGGCACCGCGACTACAATAAATAACTTTAGCTATTACCGTGCCTTGACAGCTGCATGCGATTGTCTCATAGTACTTATCGACGTGATGATGATAACTAGAAATTTAGCGAAGGTGCTGATTCAAGGTGTGTCTGCAATTTCAGGCATATGAAGTATATCATCCGCGCAAATACACATCCTAGGAAAGTGCATGCGAGGGAGAAGAAAGAAACAATTGATTTCAACAGATACTTTGCTTATTGGGTGTCGAAGACCATCGACCACATTATTGAATTGGTGAGACGATTTTATGTCCCACACCCTCATAATATCATAAACTGAGAAACACATGAAGGTGAATGATCATGCAATAGATTAGTCAAGGTAATTAGAAAAATGAAGTTCAAGCTGTGTAGCAAACGGAGAAAAAATGAGAGCGCTGACGATTAACACAAGTTACTCAAATGATTTATAGTTTAAAATAGGTTTTCGTAACCAAGAGTACTACGATGCGTAAGCATTAGCGCTGTCATTGGAGGGACCTGGAGTCTTCAGCCACTACTTTTTTTGCCAATGGATTTATCTGGGAATAAGCACGCAAACAAGAAAAAGAATAAAAAGGGAGTTCTACACCATCGCTTATTGTCAAAAGATGCACAGTCTTTTCGGAAGGTTATGCAAAAATTTCCCATTATCTCTCATCATCTCTCAACCCCCTCCCCCTCCCCCTCCCCCTCCCCCCATCTTTTTTGATTTTCTTAACAACTTGAAATGCCAAGAGTCATAACATACTGGCAGTAGTACGGAGCTCAAAGGTTAATTGTTATGGTATTGAGACTCAAATCAGCGGAACATAGCCCAGGCAAGGCAGAGGGGTAATTACACTGGAGAAAATCGAAAGGAGATGTACAAAAGGAGATGTACGCTGGTCGCACAAGGGAAATTTTGCCCCCAGACATAAGAGGGGAAAAAGAAGCTTCACTCCATGTAGATTTTTGGCCGGCTTAAAGACAATCTTTGGTTTTACTTATTCCTTTCTTATATATATCAAAATATTCGTCTGAGCTTTAATTGATCTTATTGTCGTCAGTACACGTAACCACAACTTTTTTTCTTCCATATTACTTTTAGATATCGAAAACGCACTAATCACCCCTTCGGAATGGGGTAGCAAACTTTTTTCTTTGCTAGGTGTACATTAGTTTCTGTAGATTTTGCACGACTCAATAATGTAAGTAAGTGTGTGATTCGCATTGGGGTGCTGTTATTAACTGTAACACCTCAGAGAGTCTACGCCAGAAAAGCCGCCGGAAGGTAACACGACGATGGACTGAGAATTACAAAGTTTTGGCCAGGAGCAGGCACTTTCCAGCCAAAAAAGACCATTGCTTCAACGTAAAGTAATTCGTGAAATGAAGCCCTTAATAGAGCTTGACACCAAAAGCTTAGAATTATTGGCGTGTGGTGACAGATAGATTCCAATAAAAATCACAGTGGAAATTAAAATTTCTATTTAGTAGATATTGTTAGCTGTGCTTAAAGTTTAAAATGATGCAATTGTGCTGTCGATTGGACCTCGTTTGTCAGACAAGCTGGGTCAGTAAAGGTCCCTTTTACGTAATCATCTATTAAATCCCAATATTAGTGGCACATTTAAGTGAAAATTTAAGTTTTTCTGCCTTTTAAATATTCAATTCATCGTTCAGAGGCATATGTGCAATACCTTATACAACAGTACCTAATTGACATTAATTTTGATATATTACAAGTTTTGTGGTATACAAAATACTCCAGTTTAAGTTTCTTTTTCTCTTGCCACGTTGTTTGCTGTCAGCATTTCTTTCTTCGTCTTACTTGTTTTCTTAGCATGACATGCAAGTGTCTTCAGATCGGACCTATAAAATCGAGTACCGAAGGCTTACTACCAAGATGGTCTTTCTGTGTGCAACAAGCAGTCAGATGACAAATTTTTTAGATTTTGCGTATTTGCCCATCAAAAGACCAGTTTTGTTGTACTATACTTGTTTCATTAGTTTCCAATTAGATTGTTTGTAGGCCTTCATATGGGATCAATAATGCTTTGCTAGATAGATTGAGGAAAGGTTTAGGAAAAGATTGATTCATATGCATTGAGTTATTTGAGAACGAAGAATGACGTGTACATAAGTATCTTGTCTTACATTTCTTGTGGTCTCCGTCATTACAATCATTATTTGTATAGCATCAGTTAACATTTGTAGTATCAGCTGGCCCTTGCCCTTATCACAACGTGCTTTTCTGAAATGGAAGCATAAGAAGTGTGCAGGGACGAATGCTCTCCTGCCAGGCCCAACTGACGTGCCCGAGTGATATCTTATATTTCATTGCGAGTTAAAATAACATTGAACAGCTATGGTCTGGTAAAGCCCCGACTTCCTTTGACGCATTGTGTACTTTGGTCAACTGTTTTCCGCTGATTACAACTGCATTCTTTAGGGAATTTTAACTATTGAAAGAACTTTCTAGTCCCACGCTATTCTTGATTCTTTGCCATGAGCGACCCGGAATCACCATCAGACCTTTTTCAACAATAGAAAGTTCAGTCGAATCGTTGATGCAAGTCGAGCTTTTGTCAGAAACGCAAGGTTATTTTTGGTTCAATTGGCATGGCAGGAAGTCCTGTTCCTCGAACGTGTGTCATTTTCCGTTTTGATCGCCTTGTGTACATCATTTACGAGGTTTACCAAGGCTTTGATCACTGTGTATGGCTGTGATTAGTGGTGTGGACGCGATCTTCCAGAATTCCCCCGAGGGCTGATCACCACTCTGGTTTGTCAACTTAGTAAGTACCTCATGCAGTTAATGTGTTGTTTCTTATTATCCCATGAACTGAATCGGAAGGAGAAACGAAGGGGATTGGCTAGAAGGTTCAAACGCAAATTGCCACTTCAGTTACGGTTCAAGCTGCATATAGGCATAAGTGTTGCTGGCCTTGTTTAAGCAATGAGTGACAGTGCTGTAGATTATGCCATGCTCCAAGCATAACGAAAATGGCAAACCTGACATGATCACAGCAGAGATAGCAAGATGAGTCGACATGAAAATTATTGTTTGTTTCTCATTGGTGATTGCCATTTGAATAAGGACTATCTCGTTGGAGGATAGATTCAGTAAATGCACGCAGTTCTTCTGGTCGACCTTGACTGGGGATTTTCCTTCAATTGCTTAAATTGGACACACATGCATTACTGACGTCATGTTACACTCTCCTTCGTTAGCTTGGATGAGCATTGATAGTTTGGCCTGTTCTTTAGAAGCGTTTGTTAACCAATCACTGAGTAGAATTTCTGAATATCATGTTGTGCACTGCATCTTATTATGAAGTTGTTTAATTCCAGTATTATCAGGGGACATGCAGTTGAGGTTTTACTTATCTCCTTAGTGTTGTGTGCATTTAAACATTTCTTCTTCCAGTTAATTCATATTCTCTGTATCTGCTTTACATGTAGAAACCGTAACACCCATGCCGGTCAGTTCGCTTAGTCCACCGACTCTTGTTGGAAACATTAAAATGGAGGAGAATGGGGTACACTCAGGTAAGCCTCGCAATTTCTAACCAAAAGAAATAGGAGTGTTCTTTGTTGGTGAATTTCTTTGTTTGGTTTGTACATGGATTGTGTATTTGTTTGTTTAGCACACCCGCCACTGACTAAGCACAGAAAAGTACACAATAAATCAGAAAACAAACGGAAAATGCATGGTGTAGAGCGCGGGAAGTTATGTATAGGGACAGGGGGGTATACTGGATAACGTGGGGGCCAAATAATACTTTGGTGGGTATGGGAAAATAGCATGTGTGAACACGTATGAAACATGCCAACTGTGTGATAGATCAGCCGTTGTGAAAAGAATGGTTTGTGGCACATCCATCATCATCATCATCATCTTGCGACTACTGTTGATAACATCCATAACCTAAGAACTATATATAATAAAGTTGTTATTATCGAACTGGATTTTGATGGCATTTATTAGAGTACATTTAACTTCGTTGGAATTTTATTTATCATTCTGATCGTTGTTTTCTTTTAACAGAAACCGACAAATCGGTTGCATTCAACTCAGTTTCACCACCATCAATTCTTGAAACGGTAAAGATGGAAAATGGAGTGAACTCTGGTATGAATTCTCTTTGTAAAATATCTATGATGTTACCAGTTAATTATGAATGACTTATTGCAAGGTCAGGTCGAATCTTTTGCCTCTAAAATTTTGTTACATTTTTAAGAAGATCACTCTATCCGATAGATTAAGGGACAGCATGTTGAAATGGAGATCAGGGAAATCTTAGAAACAAAGAAACGGAAAGCAGCGGTCGGAAAGAGAACTCCAGTACCACATGAGGGCTTTAAAATTGGGGCGCGCAGAGGAGAGCAGTTGTGATAGTTGTTGTGGTCTGGCGACCATTCGTCAGCGGATGTTCCTACTTTCTTCTGCAAAGTAAATGATGCAAGAAAGGCCTTTTTCGCCTCTGCACAGGCTACATTAGGGGTTAAGTTTGGTCACACAGTAATGCAGATGGTGAACAGGACATCTCAGGGTTGCCACACTTGTAAAGACTACCCAGAATGTAAAACGTATTAACACTCTCCCATTGTCCTCATTTCATTTGGAAGATTTCAAATTTGTTGGTGGATGCCCTACCCCCTCATTTCATCGTTTCTGTGATTTGTTGAACGAGTAAGTGGTCGATAGCCACTCCACAACAGGAAAATGATAAACTTATTTTTCTACATATCAGAAAAGCCCTCACCTGGTTATTTTCTGTAATCCTCCCAGTAAATAACGGCATCCCGAAATTCAAAATTAGTTCTTCGCAAAAAGCGCAAACATAGCAACGTAGTGACGGTACAGATCGTTGTCTGTGTTTTGGATGTATTGTGACACCAAATTTTAGTAACCTTGTTTTCAAATCTACGCTTACTTTTAGGAAATGATACTGCAAATAAAATGAGATATCTTCCTTGGCTGCTTATGAGGGACGTACTAAAGAACGGGGGATTGTTTTGTGTTTAATAGTTAGCGAGGGGTGATGGGTTGATAAAGTAATATGTATTTCACTGGAAACTCATTTTTGTTATGACAGATGTCAGTTAGTTTAAAATCCTTCGTTGCTTTTTGATAGAAATAGTATCATAGATGTTATAAGTCGAGACAGCGATCAAGCCAGTCCCTTCATGCATTGTGGGTGAAGAGAAACTTTGGGGTCTGCATACTCCATAACCGTGGCTTTAATGGAGAACAGAAACCACTTAGGGTACAGATTATATTTCTAGCAGATTATACAGCAACATGCTCTATTTTGTTTTTACTTCTCATCTTGTGATGCTGGCGTTCACTGGCGCAAACGCAGATTCGAGAAAGCGAGGAATAACTCCAAGAAGTAGTTGTAACATTTGGCACGGGAATTTAATAGTGAATGCCATATTGCAATGAAAACTGTGCAAATACCTTGACACAGCGCTGATTGTTTGCCAGAAGTCAGCCACCAAGAGATGCTCAAGACCCACATGAGTGTATTTGGTGTCAGAGTATCCGTCTGCTTTTAACAGTAACCTTAACACGTTGATTTCGAAGCCATCAAAACAAGTCTCACCAGCTGTTAGTTACAAACACATCTTTTCGAGTTAAGTCGAAAGATTGGAACGAAGCTGTTCTCTTGTAGATTTCGCGTGACATGTAATTTGACCCCAAGGGAAGGATTTGGGTACGTATTGTGACAGAGAGCATGGTAGAAATGTGTTCTTTGGTGCTTTGGGGGTAAATTCAGTTGCCCCCACTGCTTATCAGGGGGCTAAACCGAGAGATTGGTAAATTCAGTTGCCCCGCGGATAATTCAATTCCCGTAGACAATTAAAGAAGTGTTTCGCTAAGTGCCATTGTGCAGGAATATACAGGCAAAATGCGTTGTGTTGTGCCACATCATTTTCTTCGATAGTCTTTTTTATAATTATTTCACACTTATTTTGTAACTTACATTGTTATTGTCGTTGATATTTGGATACATAATCAAATCAGGTATGCCACCGTCTATCTCGGTTTCTCTATCTATTTGGCTCCACGGTAGTTGTATTTCTACTCATTTTCTATGACCTATAACTGAGCATTCCATTTGTCCATTGATGGAAGTAGCAGAGGACAAGCATTCGAAACGGGAAGTGGAAGATAAAAGAAAAGGTTATTCCAATAAATGTGATTTTTGTGTCAACGCAAAACCCAGTGCAATGAACCGAGCTTGATCTGTGTTAGCGGAACGTAATTCAGACAACCATGGTGCTCTCTTGAAGAAGAATGATCAAGAAGTCCGAATCATCCAAGTTATGTAAGGCCTTGGATCAGATTAATCATCAACGTCATTTACAACTTACACCACTAGCATATACAGACCCATGATTTCTGTTTAAAGGGCCTGCCCATGCACTTTTGTTAAATTGCGCAAAATGATTATTCGAATTACCTTATGGGAGAAGCAGTTTTACTTTGGATGAGGGAAAGGAGCTATTTATAATGCAAACTACATTGTTTTGTAGATACCTGTGGCAAACAAGACCAACCTTGGCACAATTCCGTCAATTTGACAAATCGAGATAAGAGAGTGATTACTATTAAACAAGGGGTTAACCGAGAGTGTTGTACCACTGTTCTGCTCTAGAATTTCCATTTTAAGGACGATCATGCACTGTCAACAACAGAAAATTACAGAAGGGGGAGGAGATAATGTGAGCTGAGGTTGAATTAGCGTTTTTGAATGGAATGGCTCTTAAAAAGTCGTTCCTACTACTCAAAACTGTAGGCTTATAGCGAAGCTTTAACTAAACATTTTTTATCATAGCCAGCAACTGCGACTTTTTAGTTTCGCCCGCATTAGTTGACGTCAGGGTGTTGATGGCGTCTTTTCTAACTCGTTCAGATCTGGACTGTTGTTCGAATCAGAGCTCTTGTTCGAACCGAGACTCTTGTTTCATCACCGCGAAGGTTGCCAGAATGATGTCTTGCTGGAGATTGCTCTCTTTGATACCGTGCCTTCTTGTTTGGTAGCCCAATCTGGTGACCAATATCTATGGGGAATTTTCAGGTTGCCTTTTATTGTTGAATGCTTAAAAGAGTTTTTATTTTTACGTGGTAGCAGAACCTCCATTCTCTGATACTTGCGGTAATTATCTGAGAAATAGGCTGTATTAATTTTGGAAGAGCATCGTTTGCGTATAAAAGATGAAAGGTAAAAGAATGCTACCCCACCCCCCAAATTTTTGGCATTGGACACCCTCGTTTAGGGTCCTTGTTACAGTTAACCTGCCTGTCTAATCGTAGAACTCTTTGAAGTATTTCTTGCTCACCTCCGATTGTACACTGACTTCGTTTCGTCAAGAAGAATATGTCAAGGCACAAATTCTTTAAGTAGTTGTAATGTTTAAAATATATTACGGTTTGATCACTTGTGTCCTTTTTTTAGTGGGTTCATATTTCTTATTGTAATTGTTGAGCGAAACGAGGATTATAGGTCAGGCATTGGTTTTAGAAAATTCGGAAGCCAATAAGGAAAACACAACCTTCAGATGTTCAGTTTTTAATCCCCCCTCTAGTTGGATTTCATGTAACATGCAGTAATCATGGATGGCTTCCCGACTTGTAAACAGCACTCATGGCTTACGCTCAAGAGTAGATCGAAGTTTATTAAACTTAGCCGCTCCAAAAGAGGAATACCGGTCTTTGGGGAAGATATGTTTGAGACAACTAAGGAACTAATTTTGGGTGGGATTGTCTTGTCTGTAATGTGTCACTGCACGCAGGGCGGTTGCCACTAGAAGGTGTGGAGTTGCTTGCCACCATCATAATTAGAACCGGAATAATAAACGGAAGCCCGTATACTGGTACAAGAAATAAAACAGATAGGATGTGCATGTAAAGATTCAACTTTTATTTTGTAGCTTCCCTGCTTCTTCTGTTAGATTTGGGGTGACTCAAGGAACGTTGATACGTATCAACATCGGGGAAAGACAAGTTCTGACAGAAAGTCTAGAATTTGTAATGTTTAAAGCTGCGACCACTACCACAATGTTATGCCTGCCGTTAAGTGTAAACTAACTCACAACTTTGTTGATAGCGAATTTAAAGAGCCAACTGTGGCTTAAACCCTAACCGCTGGGTCATGGTGAAGCGCCTTCGCGACTGCGACGGACGAGAAACTTGTAAAATTTTACTAAACGCAGACGGTCTAAAAGAGAGGCCTGACCTGAACACCCGAAGATCCAACAGCTAATTGTAGGATCAAAAGAATACCCAGGGCGCTAGAACTTTTGCTAAAAGCCATAAATTTCAAATATCGAAACACAGAGTTTAGTCTGAGCATATGCGTTTGACTGTCTGGCAATTCCAAACATGGGTAAAAGAATGCTGCAGACCGTTCTTCAGCTGGTCTGAATACTTGAATTTCTATACCTTTTGAATTGAAAAGGTCGTTAAGATTAATGACTGCTTTCAATAAGATTCCCCTCATTGCTTGCACCCAATGGGATTAAAAGGCAATAAGCAATACCAACTCACAGTCTGTTTGGGTGGATTTTGAACCTTGAAGCCTTAGTCATCAGGTAAACATTCTCTTCAGTAAGGAAGACATGGTATTTGATGGACCCTCTTCTTTTGGCGCTCGTCAAAGCATATACGTTGAGAGCAAGAGAAAATCACTACAAGGTGGAAAGCATTCGGAAGGGATAATGACCCACTGAAGAGGAACATTCAAATCTGTCTGCAACGAAAGAAGCACGATTACTTAGGCCTACCAGTCCCGTAAAACATGGACTCTGGCAACAAATATAAAGAAGAAAGTTGCAAGAGCTCAAAGAACTATAGAAAGTAGCATGCTAACGTCAGTCTTAAAGACAAGAGAAGAAACACATTGACAAGACAAAAGTGAGAGACACTCTTAAGACAAAGAAGGCGAAATGGAAATGGGCTGACCATGTAGTAAGAATGAGAGATAAAACATGCGCATCACAGATGGCAAACTGGTCACCAATAGATGGCCATTGGAGGAGGAGAAAATTTGGCAAGTACTGGGTAAGACCTGGAAAAGTGGTATCACAAAGCCAGGGCAGGCTAGAATGGGTCAGAGATGCGGAGGCCTTTGCCCAGCAGTGGACTGCGACGGCTGACTCATAATGAAAGTATATACCGAAATTATTGATATATGACGACAAGTATTAAAAATATAACGAAGTTGACAATCTATGTCTGTCTTGAGTGCGGGCGGATGAAATAGCTCGCACACTGAAACTATTTCACCCATTGCTGGCAATGTCTACACCTGTCGCAGAAACATGTCACCGGACTAGTTTGAAATAACTGTGAAATACTGCAATATGGCCTGGCTTAAAATATTCACGCATTTTGGGTTATTGTTGTGTAGAAAGATGCGTAAACAGCAATTATGAAATTAAGAAAATGTTCATCAAACATTACGAATGCGCCTCCTGCCAATAATTGCCATTTACGCCCGCACGCAAAGTCGGTGGAGAACTTGTCAACAGAGAACGTAAAGACTTGCAGAAATGTTATTGTTGATGACGTTTCTGAAATTGTCATCATATTTTGACTACTAATGTTGCAATTTCGTTTCGCGTAAAATGTCTTAAAAAGATCAACAATGAGAAAGCGCAAGGTAATTTCCCCTCTCTCCGTTAAATTTGATCTTGTGCATTTAAGGCCAATGAGCGTGTATGTTAGCTGCCTTACGATTTCATTGGTAGAATCTGTGAAAGATGTAAACACATTTATATAATTAACTTCATTATTATGGAGTATTACTATTTGCTTTCATCTATTTTCTTTCATCTTAGGATCTCGTCGGTCCGTGCATCTCTGGGAATTTCTGCTGGAGCTTCTGATGGATGATAATTGTACGACGCTAATAGAATGGACTGACGAATCGAATGGTGAATTTAAATTAAAGAACAGTGAGGAAGTAGCAAAACGCTGGGGTCAAAGGAAGCACAAGGAAGGGATGAATTATGACAAATTAAGTAGAGCCTTGAGGTACTACTACAGCAAAAATATCATCAGAAAGGTAAACATGCAGTTTTTTGTATTTTAATGAGACTTGTGCGTATAGGATTAAAAGTATAATTATAACCTAATGTAGGTAAAATACGACAACAGAGTTCAAATTTGTGATCCATCAGGTTAATTGTTGGAATGATATAAAAATACATTATCTTAAGATGGCATTGGATGGCATTTAGAGGTCGTTTTGATTTTTTACTTATCTTTTACTTATAAAATATTATCTTATATAGAGAATATATTAACTAGGCAAAAAGTACGATGGAAATCTGCGTGTAAAGAACGGATGAGGAGCGGTGTTATACGTACATGTCCAAGAACTAGTCAATACAAAATGCCTGTGTACTTTTTGTAATCTGCATGTGAACCACAATGATTGGCGCGAAGGGACTATTCAGATGTTTCGTAGCACTACTGGGGCAGGTAGAAACTGGACAAGAATTGAAGCTAAGCGGAATAAAAAAATACCAGTTACCATATATTGGTGTTTCGAAAACCTGTAGTGCCTGTAACGCTATGAAAAGGTAGTATTCGTCAAATCCTTGTTTAATGCAACTGTACTTGTTAAAATAGAGTTCACTCATTTAAGACTTAATCTCAATCATATGTACCGTTCTTGTTGCGTTGTTTTCATCCTTAAGTTCTCTTGTAAAGCGTTGTTTGTAAGAAGTTGTCATCGTAAAGTGAATTCATCGGTGTTGATAAACCTATCGCTAGTTTACTTCGATTAAGAATGATTGCTTGAATGTAATAGCAGACCATCAGAGTTACATATTTCAGTTTTAACCATACTAAAATGTTCCGTTATTGACTCGGATTCTCTATACACTGGGACGCCCGGAACATTTTTCCCCTCGCATCACACGTGCAACAATTAATTGCAGAGAAAGAAGGAAGTTCCCATTCATAACATTCTATTTGCTCAACAGAGCGGCATCCAAATTGTGTGCAATGTACGGGCAATACTAGCTACACAATCTGACGGATTATTCCTTGCTTATCGGCTAGAACCCAAACCCTTTTCTCGTCCAGCACGTTGCCTTTACAATTTATAGTTTGTGAAAAAAGCTTGTGTTGCTTCAAATGAGATGACTTCTTTGTTGGTCACTTTTTCATTGAAAGCCTTATCATCTCCGGCTTTTTGCCACAACTCCGGCTTTGGCGCGAAATTCAATTGTTGACATCTTTTGTAGTCTCGTTTCCATTCTAGTAATTATAAGATTTCTATAATAGTCACTGCCTCAAAAGTGCCTCAAAAGTAAATTCGCACATTCATTTGAAAATATTTGCTGTGCCATTTAACAATTCTCCTCTGTTGTTGTAAGTATATTGAGGAATGATTTTGAAAAGAGCCGACAGAAAAGCTTTGACTAAAAAAATGAAATTACAATGTGTCCACTTTTTTCGTAAATTTTCAAGTTTTGTATCAAGAATATAAGCTTTGAAAAGAACACTTAGAACAAATAGAAAATATGGCACCACCGGGGATCGAACTCGCGGCCTACGCTTTTACAGCGTGCACTCTACCAACTGAGCTAGGTGACCTCTGATGTTGATGTACTCTATTTTTCTAGCCCATTTCTTGACGATACTATCAAGATTATGCTGAAATAAAAGTTTTATCCAAAAATTTTCATGCGTGGCAAAAATATGACATTCCCTTGTCCATGGCTGACAGTTGCCACCCCATGTTATTCCGTGGCTACTGGCTTGAACGAAACTTGTCCAAGTATTACCTTATACAACCAGTGCCGTAGCCAGACTATCTCTGTAGGGCATGCTTATTACCTATGAGCATATTTTAGGGCATGCTTCATAAATTTAAGGCGTAGGGGCCATCTTATTCACCAATGAACGTAATTTTTGTGTAACTCCTTGAGTAGGGGTGGGGGTAGGTACGGGAAAGAGATTTGAAGAGCGCATTAGGGATATATCTAGGGGTTTGATGGGAACCTTAAGAAAACGTGGATGCAAAAAGTCGTGGCAAAATAAATTAAGCTGTTCGAAAAACAGAATTTAAGCACAGTGATGGAAGCCTTTAACATTTTAACCTGGAATCGCAACTTCACAATAAAATACATTTGAAAATTAAAGATAGATATCACTGTATTTCGACAATAAAACAGCACCACAAACACCACAAGTCATGAAAACCAAACAGGATCACAATCATGAACATGAAGCTCAGCCTAGAGTGCCAGACACACCATATATAGTCACAACAATTTACAGAAAAAACATGCAGGATCAATCTAAATTGGAAGTTACCACAAGCACTGGTAGAAACCAGGTGTCTGTAGTTAATGGCACTTCAAAATTTTCAAATTCAGGTGTGCAGATTTGATATCTTGGAAAAGATATATGGAGCAGGGTATTCAACAAATGTGAGAAATGCTCTGACACATTTTAAAACTCTAGGACAGACGACCATGAACTAGGGGATGCTATTTTACCTTGAAGTCCACTTCTAGAGGATACTAAACATACCAAGCACTCCCCTGGCTAAGGTACTGGCATACAGCATATACAGCAACCGACACAATAAGAGCGTAACTACTCAACAAATATTTGCAAAAAACTTTTTACCCAGAGTTCACTGCTCCGAGCTGCTAGATTCCAGTCCTCTCTGTTTGCATTTCAATACCACCATCAGGTTTAGTATCACTGTACGCACAGACGACCAACGAGACAGTCATAACTGTCTTCTCAAGATGTTTGCCAAGAGGAAAGGAGGAGTCCAGGACTCGAACAAAGATGGACACTGTTTTTTATTTCTATCCAACACACTTTATTTCGGTGAGTCACTATGGATAGCGTAGGTGGCCGGCCTCAAGAAATGGCGTACGCAGGAATACTTGATCATCAAACCTGCTATGCCGTTTCAGCGTTTGTCTTACTTTTCACCTCGAAATATTTGTTAGGTTGACATGATAGAGACAGTCCAGTCTACAAAACTGATACTTTGAACATAATTAATACGTACACGAAATTAGCGGCGAGTGCCGTGTGACACTATGTTGGTTTTACCGAGTAGACTTGGTTTAACGGCTTACTATATATAGGTACCTTTATGTTTCGTAGTCTAGTGAAGTACGGTAATCATTCCCATCTTTATCATTTAACACACGCCTATGCCTATTTTGCTTATTTCATGCTTTGGCATTGAAGTTCATTTAGTCTTAGGTCTAGATATTCACAATGTACAAAAACCTGACCGAATGAAGTGTGATTGATCGTTTGTATTGTTGTCAACAAACATTGTCAGTGCTCGAGCAATCATCTTGTTCTCCATACACCTTTACTTTCTTGGCGCTAGTTTACTTCTACACCCCCCCTACAAATTTCGCGCAAACAGCATTTTTTATAAAATTTGAAACTGTAAACATGTTGGCGCTAGTTTACTTCTACACCCCGCCTGCTTGCTGTTGTTCATGGTTATCTACACTCTATTGATGATCATTGAAGTTATGACGTGGAGAGCAATAATAAGTAGAAATGTCACACTTTTGAATCTATATTCTTCCCAACCTAACTTTGAAGCGTTTCAGATACCATTTAACGATGCTAAGATTTCACTAAGTGAACTGTAGTGTTTGCTCTGCTTGAGGTTACTGTCCATAGGTCAGAGTTGTACAGAAAAAAAGAGGCTGCCGATACATTGAATGTTCTAATCTTGCTCTCGATGTTTGCGTTCTTTTACTCGTATATGTTTCGAAACTTTATGCTGTCAATCGTGAGTGTCTTCCTCCTGCTTACTTATTCTGTGTCACTCAGCACCAAGAAACTTGCAGTTCTTCCATTTAGGTGCTTCGTCCTTTCTTTTTGGTTTGTATATGATCCAGTCAAGTGTTGACGAGAGTGGTTTGTCGTTCTTGTGTTTGAGTAGATGCCATTGATGGAATTGGAACTGGTGGAGGTGGAGGTTTTTGTATGGTGTACGGTACTTTTCAGTTTTAGAGTCGTTCACTTTCTGATTGTGTCCTTCAACTTTTATTTACCTTGATTTCTATCTCTTTGGCCTGTACCTCTATAGGTAATATCATCTACATATTTTGGTGTTAACAGTAAACCTTTCATCTTTGTTTTGACTGGATGTTTGCGGCACTTTGCAAGAATATGAAGAGGATATCACTTATCACTCAGTAGCTAATGTGACAACAAGAAGTGATAATACTATAACCTAAATATTCACTGAAACGTAATGACTTTGTAATTATTTTTTCTTAGTTATATATATGTTGTACAAAAACCCAGTATGGGGTTACAAAACGTCTGCTTTACAAAACGTCTGGGTTAATACTGATATATATTAGTTTTTTCATTTTTTAAAATATTGCAGCTATATCCATTTCTCATCATAAAAAGAAACTTCATTAGACTGTTCTAGTAACATCTAAGTAATTGACCTTTCAGAAAAGGTATCAAAGTTTATCTTAACAAGGAAAGGTGATGGTTACAACAGACAGGACACAACAAATAGTTGCAATCCACAATTGGAACAATGCATCAGTGGTTACCATATAGCTCGTGACTTGTAAGTTTCAAAACCTTTCTACAGTGGCCTCACATTTGTGCAAAATCTCTCATCCATAGGTATTCATACAAGTTTACTGTATCCTTGTCCAAAGAGTCATAAACAGTCATGACATTGTAAAAAGCCTCAAATGTAAATTTCCCTTCTATCATCATTATTATAGCTTTACATCTTTTCATCTAGGTTTTCTTAATGCAATTTGCCAGAGTTTGTGTGAGGCCAGGTTTTTGTCTCAACTTCCTTAAATCATTTGTGATTGACGGGGCTTATGTTTTATGTGGTCTGTTTCTCCGTCTTAGGCTATAAATTTCAATTAACCGACAAATACTATTAAAGTGAATATGTAGTTGACTGACATACAAAGAATTGTCTTGCACACCATCCTCTTGTCTCAGTTAATTCATTTCCCTACTGTCAATGTTATCATCATAGCACTACTTGTTTACCAATAGTAAACTTCTATCTCTTAGACCAACTCTTTCTGTACAAACCTGCTCCATGCCTCTATCCAGGAACAGTTTTAACATAGATGTACCATATATTATTTCCTGGCAAAACCTCCAAATACTTAGAAAACCTTTCTACAAATGTAGTGCACAGTCTGGTATGTACCAGAAAGATTTCATTTTGAGTCTATAGAGCACATACAGACTGTTTGCTTGAAGAATCAGCTACAACACACCATTAATCCTTTCCTAACCACAAAATCCACATATGGGGTTAAATTCAAAGGGGGTTATACAGAGTGTTTTTTGTATCTATATAGAAATCAATGAAATCTTTTTCTGTACTGACTGATAACTATTAAGAAAACTTGGCCTTGTAATGCAGGGGCTTCATTCTGCTAACAAATAGAGGGATTATATATTTAGGTTATATTCAGGTGATTTTCAAGATTTTATGATGTAATTATATGTTAATACAACATACCTTACCTAAATTGAGGGATGGTACAACTATGGAAGTTGCACAGCATAAAACAAACAACACAATTACAGTTCCCATGGAAGTTTCTGTGTGATTAAGACATGACTTAAGAATATTTTAAGTCTTAACCAAGCCAAAGATTTGCTCAATCTGGGCTATCTTCCTATCCTGCGTAGCGGGTTTACCTGTTAACTCATTTGTGATGAGACAATAGCTCTATGCTAATGGTTTTCATGTTACATTCTCAAATTGCACATTCTGGTTTGTTTTCCTTAAAATTGCCAGTGAGTTGCTTACATAGTTCTCTACGAAAGGAAAGTGTTTTGCTTTATTGTTAGAGCGGTGGTTTGGGGACTCCTTTATCAAAATAGAACTGTTAGCTATACATAAATCAATGGAAAACCAAAAAATATATGTCCACCATCTCCTTGAACTTCTGCCAGATGAGTACATCGAACGTAATTGATCATTATGATCCACTGCATTCATATACTTGTTAAGCATTGCAACAGGTTCAGGGCATAAAACAGCATTTCAAGAACCATTGTGTTCTCTGCCTTTCTGCAACTGCCTTTCTGCCACTGCCTGTATTCCTCTGTCTGCAGTTTAGTTCTTGCCCCTGATTTTTTCGATGCTGTGGAGAAATCTGAAGGTAACCCTTGGTTGACTGTCCCACGTCCATAAAGGGTCCTTGTTCCCAAGTTCTTCAATAAGGGGCACACTGTTGAAGTAATTATCAAAATAAACATGATACCCATTTGGTAACTTTTCTGTGAATTTTAACACTACCTTTTTTCCAAGTCCTGTTTCTCAATTACCACCTTCAGGTTTCCCTACATAAATATCAAATTCATTAGCATCCGCTCAGACCCAAACGTTGATGTCGTATTTTGTGGGCGTAGGCAGTACATATTGTCTAAAAGACAACCGTCCCCTAAAAGCAATCATTGCTTCATTTTTAGCTGCTTCCTTATGAGGCGTATAGTTTTGCAGGCAACTATTATCCACTGCACCCAGAATCGGTGGTATTAGATGTAGCTTGTCTCTGTTGTATTTCGTGCAATCGTTGACATAAAAATATTTACAATTTTTTTCAGAACAATCCTTAATCATTGTTTTGAGGTTCCCAAAGTACCTGTCTTTACTCCAGTATGATCTTGTTTGCAGGAGAGATACCATACCCATATAGATCCAAATGTTGATAAACGCACATATTTCTTCTGCTGTTGTTGGCTTCCATTTCCATCTTCTTACTTGAAGCTGTTTGGCATACAAATTTGTTTGATTGCTGATCAACTGATCAAATCCAATAATAAAATAGCAAATGTAAGAAATTGATTTCCTTTTTATTTGAACTAAGCTCGATTGCTGGACCTGGTACTCCAGTAAACTCTTCAACGGAAACATCACTTAGATTTGTTGTCCAGTCAGCTGATCCAGACGATGTACCAACTTCTTCCTCACTTGTTCAAAGAGTACTTACATTTTCCTTGTCAGATGATGAAGAAATTCCACCGATTGACAAGTCTGACTGACCTTGGAGAAACCATTGATACCTAACCTCAGCATCTTCGGTTTCTTCGGTAGTAAAATCATGAAAAGACAAAGAACTATTGGAATCAATATCATACACTTGCAAGCATACCATCTTGTTATCGTCAACCTCTACTCTATCTTTTGACTGCATTTTTCTCTCGATTTTTGATGGAACATGGAACACAATATTTTAGCAAAAAATTAAAGTAGAACAATCAATGTATTGTTCTGTAACTTCAATTCTAACAATCAGCGAACAAACTATTCAAAGGAGCATCTGAAATGAAGGGACGCTGTACAGTGTAATTAAGGCCTGTAGAATGGGAAGAGGAGGATGTCATAAAGCGTCTTTCAGGCTTGATGGGTGGTATGATGCCATATGGCGTCTCTCATTGTGAAGGAGTTAACTGATTTTTTTGTCATGAAAGTAGAGGTATTTATGCCCACATTATAGGAAGCAAAAATGCACTGGAAATTTAATTTCTTGTCTGCCATTACAACATCACCCCTCTCACATAGGTTTGGCAACAAACTTCTCCTACATAACAGGTGAACACTTGCACTTCCTCCATGGGCATCTTGGAAAAATGATATGAGACCACCCAGTGTTTTTAGTATTTTTGTTTTTATAACATTACCAGGTAGCTTGCTGTGCAATGGGGTTTTGTGGCTTTTTATTGGTATCTCTGTACCCTCTATTATCAGTCTGGTGTTTGGAAACTCTTTCTTCAAATTGGGTGGGCTAAAGAACCCAACACGTTCCAGACTTTGCCAGAGTATGATCTCTTGCCATTGATGATATATAAAGTGTATCCATGTTACAAATATATTTAAAACTTGATGCTGTTCATTGTCAAGTAGAATTGACAGTTCATCATAAGAGATACCACACTCACACTTCACTTTTCCTGTTAACATCTTTTCATCTTGAATATAAGAAGGGTGATGATAAACCACCATTTGCCTTGATCCAAGGCAGCCTTTCTTCTGATGTTAAATTGTCTCAAGTCTTCCTGCATGTTCTTGCTCCAGGTTTTCTTTAGTCTACCTGTTGGGCTTTTACCAGGAATCTCCAGACTTTTAATTCTTTTTTAGGCATCATTCTCATCTCTTCCCTCAACATGTCATGTCAACAAGCCATCTCAACCTTCTACTTAGCAACACTGCATCCAGTTCTCTGACTCCACACCTACCAGCTGCCTCTGCACTGCACACACTATCTCTCCAGAAGACTCAGGTCATGTATCTCAGTATCCGTCTATCACACCATCTCAAAATGGTCTTCAAATTCTCTGTCAGTGCCCCAGTCTCTCCTCCATAAAGCAGCACTGATCTCACACATGCTTCATATACCTGGCCTCTTCTTTTCAGTGGATTACGTTTGTTCATCAGGAGTACGGCTATCCCTCTCCATTTGTACCAAGCTGCTGCAGTCCGACACCTCACTGCCCTTTCCGATGATCTGTCAATGTCTAACATGTAACCAAGGTAGAAGAACTGAGACACTTCCTCAATGTTACCTCCCTCAACTTTGATGGAGTCATTTCTACATCGCTGTTTGTTATCAACACATTTGGGACAGACAATATTTACCACATTATTGAAATGCAAGATGGGAGCACCTCCTGTGGGACCGTCTCTGACAGGACTCACAGAAGGTTAAGTTGACACCTACACCATGGCTGCATACACCACAGGGGAATCTTCCAACCTGGAGGTTTTCTGCCTTCTTTCCTGTTACTATCACTTTCGTTTTCTCCATACTAACTTTCATACCTCAGCCCTCCATGTCTCTCCTCCATACGTTGAACATCTGGGTCACCTCCTCCTTGGACTCACCAGTTAGTACCAAGTGGTCAGTGTGTAGGAGATCCCTGGAGTCTCCTCTCTGCACTCTTTTGTCATCTCTTACATGACAATGACGAAAAATCAGGGGGCTGAGTTTTGAACCCTGATGGACTCCAACGTCAATTCCGAAGCTCACTGAAGTGACTCCTGCCGCTCTTACTTGTGAGGAGGAGTGGGAGTACAGAGCCATCACTATCTTAACCAGACTCTCAGGCACAATCTGTCTCCTCAAGGCCCAATGTTTTGCTTTTCCTGGCACCTTAGCAAAAGCTTTCTCCAGGTCAATGAAACCATGGTACAGTGTCTTCTTTTTAGCACTGTACCTTTCCTGGAGCTGCCTTACGATGAAGATCATAAGAGGTACCCTTACTTAATTTTACTAATGTCAAAAAGAACTGATTTTCTATGGAAATCCCTCTTGGTTTTGCACCTTTATAATTCAGCTCATATGCAGCAGGGCCCAATGTCTTCAGGACCTAAGTACATTTGTGGTAGTGTTCAAATCCGATATAATGTTGTTTGGGGTGTGATCAGTTTGAGCTGATTTATCAGTTTAAGTTTTATTAGTTTTTCATGTCATCACCATTACACCGACTCTTTTCCAAAGGTTTTGTTGAAGCAATTTCCTCTTGCAATAAAAGCATACAATCATCAGTACACTCATTTTGCGAGTGTTTGCTTTTTCTTTGTTTTCGAAGCTTGGTTATCTCTCTCGGTAGTACTTCTTCTTTTGCTCATGCTCCAATGGAATATCAAGGAGATGGCATCTTTCGTCAATATGCTAAAAACTGTTTCTTGACCTATGATAACAAAGAAATAGTTGGTTAGAAAAACAATGAATGATTGTATACAAACTTGTAATGATCTCTGATAGAAGCTACTTCTAATTAGAGCACTTTGTAACATTTAGTGTAATTACAGTTCTTTGGGAGAGAAGGCCTAATAGAAGTAGCTTTGTTTATTGTGAAACAATAGCACAATGTATGCTAGTAAAAAGAATATTACTAATTTCATTATCAACATTGGAAAAAAATCATGATCGCTTATTTCAGGATACTGTCACTGTCTGCACTCGTAAAAAGTTCTAATCAGGTTGATGCCACAGTCCAGTCAAGTGCATGCTCTCTTAATTACCTAGTTATTGAATAAACATGATGCCCCTTTGGTAACTTTTCTGTCAGTTTCAACACCACCTTCTTTCCTAGTCCTGTTTGTCGATTGCCACTGTCAGGTTTACCCCCCCCCACACACACATATATATATACATATATATGTATATATATACACATATATATATATATATATATCGACAGATTATACCCAGAACATGTTGATTGATCCGATTTGCAAGTACTTGAGACATACGGCCGACATACCGAGCTTCACATCGGCATTCGAACATATAAACAACATTACTTCTGGTAAGGGTCGGCAGTACGTCTTTCTTGGGACTTGCAAGAATCTTTCTTGTCTTGTATAGGGGGTCATAACAGAGGAACAGGCAGCCATGATTCCGCCATTGCTCAACACCTACTGCTGAATCCTCAGTGCTGTGAGGGCTTTAGAACTGATAGGTTCTCCGTGCTTCATCAGGCACGGTGTGACTCTCACCTTAGAGTCCTAGAAGCTTTAGAAATTAAGGGACTTCACCCTGAACTTTGCCGCAAAAAGAATTTGTTTGGGACATTGTTTTGTTTAAGTAGTTTACGTTTATGTCCATACAGTGTCATTAGGTAACCAATCATTGTTCGTATTTTCAACCATTTGTAATTTTCGATACTCTATTGTTTTGTTTTAATTGTATTTATGGCGTAAGGTTCTGATGAGTGTCATACCAAAAAAGCTTTTCAGCCTACAACATGAGTCATCTCTTTAGAGGTCTATTCGGATTTTGTACCACCAACAATCTTTTCAAATATATATATATATATATATATATACACACACACACATATATATATATATATATATATATAATTCTCAAAGAGTGGAGCATTACCACAATAGCTTGCATTACCACAATAGCCTCGATGCAAAATCCCCCCCAACATAACCCATTAGAAAATCCCCCCCCAAAAAGAAATAAGACTTGTAACTAGTCTCAAAAATGCAGAAGGATTATTCGTGATCACCCGTGTTACATAATGCGGGAAGAGATACTTTATAAGCTTAAGGCAGTGCTTCCCAACATGAAGTATATCCCCCTGAATGGATATCATATCACCAGGTAGAATAAAAATTTGAGGTCGAAATTCTAAAAGATAACTTATTTCAACAGTTTATAACTTTGTGCTCTAGACACTTACTTTTATGTATTGATAGATTTAATTGTGTATGGATGCTCTTCTCAATATGCATTTTGTAATTGTAATTATAGTAGAATTAGACTTAAGCTTAGAGGGAGTCGTATTTTGCTCCGAATTTGAATAAAAAACACCACAAGAACGTTTTAATCCATGGCTATAAACAACTGTAAAATAATTATGTTTATGTCTACGTTTAAATCTAGGAGAACAAATTCTTTCACCAAATTGCTTAATTAGTCATTATTGTGTTGGTACTAGATTGCGTATAATAATGAAGAAAAGAGTGTGCCGGATAATTAAAGTTTGTGGGACATCCGGAGAATTTTACCATGGACATAAACCCGGAAAGTATTTCGGAGCGTCACATAACTTTTCTATAAAATAAATGATATCGTTTGAATTGTAATACTTTCTAATCAACTCGTAGATTACTTGATTAGTTGATTAATATTGTTGATATCCTTCCATCGTTAGGTCGCACAGTGCAAAGGTCCTGGCTTTTAAAGCTGTACTGAACTGAATTCGAAGCCGAAAGATGGAGGCAGAGGGGTCGTTATAGCAACTAGACAAGCGAATTGCTGTTACATTGTGTTTCCTTAGCTCACTTCGTAGTGCAATAATCAGCGATAGCTTATGATTCGCAAGAAATAACTTTAATATTTCTAACACCATTTTAAAGTTTATTACAATATTGAAAATACACTAGAGAAGTAGAAAATGTCAACACAAAAACTCAAACCGGAGACCTGCGCACTTGAAGTGTGTGCTCTATTAAACGAAGTAACTAACGCCCGATATTAACATACTCTATTTCTCTAGTCGCTTAACTTTTTATGTTCTCATTAGTTACGACCAATAGGACAAGATGAGGGGATACAAGGCCTTCAACGTGGAAGGGGTGATGATTTAATTTAATATTATTACGAGGAAGATAAATTAAAAAATAAAACTACTGCGAAATTTATAGGAATTCTACAAACGTAATAAACAGAAGAGAAATATTTTAAAATGGCATAACGTTTGGATAATGCTTGTGAATTCCATCTATGATTATTTTCACCCCCTCCCAACCCCCATCCCTTGCTGTTGATTTGAATAATTTTCAAGGTTGACCTAGGAAACATGTTATCAAATGGACAACATTAAATGTCTCAACATTGCCAGATTATTTGATGACATGGGATGATAAACAGCATCAGCATTCCCAAATCAACATTTCATACACTTTTTGATTCACCTCTGGCAGAAATGTGGTTAAAGAGTTCATGTTCTCCATTGCGCCTCGGCAGGAATTCATGCTAAACATATGGCCTTCTACAAAGGATAAGAATGATCGGGTGTGTTAGGATAAATCAAGGCAGATCCCATAACGTCAGACCAGCTTGGGCATTTGTTGCTATTTATCAAATTTGCGCCATCAATAAATTATTCAAGGATTGCCTTTGTTTAGATGTCGGACTCTCCATAAGATAAGATTCAAATTTTACTAAACGGGAACATGCTGGACATGACCAAACGATATAAACAGGTATATACTTAAAACTTATGATTTCTTTTAATTAACTGTGGTATAATGTCTAATATTTCTTGGTTATAATCGTGGAATATCTTGTGTGCATATTTAATATCGTTTCTTCAAAACATACTGTGGTGTAATGTTGTCTGTGGAAACGTTAGTTGAATATTACTGGGAGAGTTGCTGTTGAAAGGTCTCTCTTATGATTTGGTTAGAAATCATCTTGAAACGTTTTGTATTGCTGAGTTTCTCTTTGCGTAGAGGGTGACTTATTAGACCAGCGTCTCCATAATTAAGTGGTAAATGTGATTGGGTTTTGCTAATTATGAATGAAGTACCACAACAACGTTGTCGACGATGTTCATTGTTGGTTTTGGTCAGACTATGTACAACGACCTAAAATACAAAGACGTCGGGCTGTATTCTCATGGAGCAGACTTGGGGCAATTCCCATTAAGGTCTGCAATGTTGTATGTGACTTAACAAGATTACTGGCAAGAGAGAAATGGTGACTTAATAGAAATATGTATCTGGATATGACATCCAATATTGTTATTACTTGCCATTTATTGACTTTACACAGCCAATAAATAATTTACTAATGTGTTTTGTTCAACATTTTGACTCAGAATTAGCATAAAGTCAACTACAAGGCACGTTGAGACTAAGGAGAACATTGCTACCAATGTTATGGTCCTGACATAAGTTTTAGAACATCAGCTTTCTCATAGAATTCTTTGAAGGTAACAGCGCATCTAATGGTAAAACTCAGACCTCAGAATTGTGGTCAGGTTTATGTATTCATATAAGTCAGAATTAGCGTAGAGGTAAAATACGGTAAATTTCTTGAATAGTAATAAGATGTGGTAGGTTTAGTAATAAGATGTTATGCACCCAATACTATGAAGAGGTTTGTGACTTTTGAGACCTTGTTTAAGGCAAAGATTCCATCATTTGAAATGTGAAGTAACAGATAGTGTCATATAAATTTTCTTTTTTATTTAATTGCATAAGTGTATACAAACTGAGCAAGAAAACCACACGTTTTAGTCTGATAACTGCATGTGAACAAGCCTTGGTTTAGAAAGTGGCTATACCACTGCGAGAGTAGCCCGTTAGCAATTGCAGCATGTGCTATGGGTCCCGCGCCTAGGGACCTCCCGCACGTAGCAAATTTCTATAGAAGAGGCAAATATTTATGAATTATAATTGATCAAGCGAGTTTCAGTTATTCAAATTGATCAAAATGAAACGAACAAAAACAAACATTATTTTGAAAAGACCTATTCAGATTTTGGACCACCGGAATGGTTTTGTGTTCTGTGACCAATCAGCGTCCGCAGCTAAACTGTACGGATTAATTGAATAGACCAATGAAAAAAGAAATAATTTTTGTTTACAGAGAAAAATGACAATTACGTCCGTGTACAATTGGGCACAGTCTAGATTTTCAAAGTGCTGCCCTATTACAGAGACACATTGCTTAGTGCTGTTTCTGAGATATAAATTTCCATTAAGGCGCTGACGTCTGCCGTATAAACGATGAAACACGCTGCTTCATTCTGTCACCCAACCTCAAAGTCGTGTGACCAACATAGCCAGCCTCACACTGGCAAGAAGATTGGTATACTATAGAGCTGGGGCACACAACTTTGCCCATGATGAAAAGGCATTCGTCTGTGTTCAATCGGCATAGTCTAGGGTTTCAAGCAAGTAATGGTTTTTACAGATTGCAGCTATGTAGTCTACCGGTTTTCTATCCAGTGTGAGGATGCACAATCCCATTCCAAACGTGCTTACACAACCACTCCCTGGCTTATCCACTTATTCACTCACTGACTCACTCCTTCTTTCACTTACTCAATTTTCAGTCTATTCATTGCTCATCTACTCACTGACTGACTCGCTCAGTGTCTTACTTATCTACTCATTCACTCACTTACTTGCACACACACACATACATACAGACCAACACAGACCCACACAGACTCACACAGACTCACAGAGCCCCCCTCCCCCCCTCACACAAAAACACACTCTTTTGACTCAATTGCTAATATAAAACATATTTAATACTTATTGGACCCTTTTCTTGATTACGAATTGTTGCATAATCCTCGCCCACCTGTCAAGCACCAATTTAGCAAAGAACTCACTTACTCCCTTATTGGTTTACCTGTTTGCCCTTTAGTTTCGTTAACAAGCTTGTTTTTGCTTTTACGTATCATCTTTTATCATTACTTACTTCTGTATTCATACACTTCCAAACCGGGTTACTCACTCGTTCAATGTATTACACAGATCCTTGTTATGAACGAACTAACGAAGACATTTTTTCCCTCACCAATTGGTAAGAAAAGTGTTTCAACTTCACCCTGATTTTTTCCCGTCATTGGACTTTCCCATCTATCTAGACATTTATATTCTTTCTTGATGAAGATAGTTTATTTCAAGTTTAAACTCAACCTGTTTTCATGTAATTAGATTATGACATAAGAAATAGGAAGCCAATATTTTTCATATTTTTAATCCTGAAGAAAAGAGCTTAAAAGGATCACAGCTGATTGGTAATTACGTTTATCATCTTATCTGAAAAGATGAGAATTTTAAAGTAACTGTATTAGCTTGTAATGTAAAAGGAAACCTGTTTAATCTCTAGCAAGGTTTCCTGACTTTTTGACTGAATGTAAGCATTGTATGGAATCTGATATCGAGGGAAAAGTTAAACTTCTAAACCCAATTCCTTACATTATTAAAAAAGGAGGAAAGATCCCCTTAATCGTAGCTAATCAAAAAGCCATAATACTGTGATAGCAAATCTGTATCCAGAAGGTAGATCAAAGCTTGCTTCACGTCCGGTTATTGGATAGAAAGTCAAACTCTTGAACTGAGTTCAGTGCAATGTCGATGGGAGTGCGTATCTGTTTTCTTGTGATGACTTGAATAATTGTATCCATGGGTAAATATCAATTGTTTGTCTACTTTTTTATTGTAGTTGCTTTGATCTATGTTGGGCATACTACCACGCAAAGATATAGTGCAATTGTCTTGAATGTTAACATAGCGGGATACCAGATGCCTCATTTCTAAACCTCAATATGGTACTTCTACTCCAAATGAGGCTATGCATAGCATTTGTGATAAATACAAGCTGTATCTCAAAGATGGCCTTGCTCAGGCCCACTTTCAATACAATAATACGCTCCATCTCTCTGCAGCTGTATCTTGTTTCAGATTCTACAGCTGCAACGTTAACACGCGATACTAGCTTTTCAGCTTACATAAAGTTGTTTAATTAGTGTTTTCCGTTTGGCCCTACATATCTAACGCGAGTGTCTTTCACTTTGGTGACCAATCTAATTAGATCCCAGCATACATCGGTGGTTCTTATTGCATGTATAGATTTAACTCTATCCACGTTTACAAATACATCTAAGTATGTACAGATACATATTTCTAACTGTTAAGAGATACGTCTTCTAACTGTTTAGAGATAAATGTCCTATCTGTTTAGAGATACATCATTTAAGTATTAAGAGATAAATTATCTAACTGCTTAGAGATACATCTTCTAACCGTTCAGATATACATCATCTAACTGTTAGGAGATACGTCTTCTAACTGTCAAGGATACATCTTCTAACTGTTTAGAGATAAATGTCCTAACTGTTTAGAGATACATCTTCTAACTATTTAGAGATATATCATCTAACTGTTTAGAAATACATCTTCTAACTGCTTAGAGATACATCTTCTTATTGTTTAGAGATAAATGTCCTAACTGTTTAAAAATACATCTCCTAAGTGTTTAGAGATATATCTTCTAACTGTTCAGAGATACATCATCTAACTGTTAGGAGATACGTCTCCTAACTGTTGAGAGATACATCTGCTAACTGTTTGACGTTAAATGTTCTAACTGTTCAGAGATACATCATCTAAGTATTTAGAGATACATTATCTAACTGTTCAGATATACATTTTCTAGCTGCTCAGAGATATATCATCTAACTGTTTAGAGATAAATATCTTAACTGTTCAGAGATACATCTACTAAGTGTTAAGAGATATATCATCTGACTGTTAGGAGATAAGTCTTCTCGCTGTTAAGAGATACATCTTCTAACTGTTCAGAGATATATCATCTAACTGTTAGGAGATACATCTTCTAACTGTTAGGAGGTAAATGTCCTAACGGTTACGAGATACATCATCTAAGTAATAAGAGATGCATTATCTAACTGTTTAGAGATACATTTTCTAACTGTTCAGAGATACATCAGCTGCTGTAATAATGTCTGAAAGATACTTTGTCAACACAAATTACATTAGTCCTCAGGACTGCAAGAATTTGAAAAATATCTCATTAAATTGTTTTCATATCTGCTTCACCTTGTGCAGCATTGAAAGTACTTTAACAAATTGCTTAATTTGAGGCTGTTAAACTCTGCTTAAACATTTTGTAACAACTTCTACTTGCGTATTATTACCTTAAATGCAGAAGCAAAAACCAAGGAAGCAAGGGAAGGGGGAAGACAATACATTTATCATTCAAATTAAGTTTAGATGTGTTATAAGATAAATCTGCAAATGTATACGGATCAGTAATTTTATGCTCATTCTACTTAGAGTAAGCTAGTATGCTGTGCAGAGATGTCAATTTTGTTATATTTCAGTGCAGGACATAAGTGGAAAAAAATTGCTTTTGACTTTGCTTGTTACATTAAACCTTTGTTTTAAAACTGAGCATGAAAAATATTTGTTGAATGCATGCAAATGGTGTTTCCATGCATCTGTCCTTTCTTGCCAAAAAATACTAAATCATTTACGATTGTTGCCACCTAGACCGTTAAACACTCCTGTCACTCTACGGCTTGCCAGGCCAGCTGTGTTGATCTAATTCCATTGACATCGAGCTAAATCATGCTGGCTATCATAAAGGCTCGCTTTCTCAATCAGCAGTTGTACTATAGGGTAAGCCTAGTATTATTCGAAAATAGCAGCTGCAGCTGAGCACTGACGGAAGATAGCGCCATGGGGTTTGATAAAAATACTCCATCATAACAGTAGAGCAATAGTTTAGATAATTAAATTTGCTAACATTTTGTTCCTAATACCAAATGTAAATTGATTCAGTAATCAGAAAAGCAAGAAAATGTTTAATCATGTCACAGCTGTAGTGTTACATTGATCATGTAAACAATGTCCTCATGTACGTAAGTGAATGGATTCGTCATTAAGGGTTGCCGAAGATGTCTGTTGAAGTTCTTAGCTTTTGCTAAAACGTCGTTACATTGTGTTCTGTTTTATTGCTAATCTTGTCTCACCTAATTTTCTCTAACAAGGCTCAGCAAGGAATGACGGAGGTGGCCACAAGAAACATAAAAATACGGTTGTTGCAACCTGTTTTTTCTTGTATTAATATATGAACAATAGAAGAAATTAAGACACTGTTTACACGGGTACGGATCCAAACTGGTACGGGTCAGAACTGGTATGGATTCAAACTGGTACGGATCCAAACTGGTACGGATCGGCCTTGCGTTTACACGGCACCTGGTGGATCCGAACTGGTTTGGATCTGCTATCCGTACAAGTTTGGAGTCCACTTGTGAAAGTGGACCAGTTTGGATCCGTACCCGAAGAGGTCTCGTGGGAACGCTGGGGATCGGATCCAAACTGGTACGGATTAAAAATGAGGTGGAAAAATACCATTGCGAAGCAAATTTGATGTTATTTCTATTCAAATTCTATTTTCGTCCTTGTATTGAGTCGTTATTCATAATCTCCTATTATATACCTTTCAAACGTTGCAACTTATCGCAGCTGGTATTACAATGCAACGAACTGTTGATTTGCTAATTGGATTAGCATGCACAGTTCTGGATCCAAGTGGTTCTGATGCCCTTTTATAGGGTTTTTATACGGGATCGGATCCATTTGGATCCGTACCAGTTTGGATCGGTACCCGTGTAAACAGGGTCTAAATTTAAAATGTTGCCACTCATCGTGTTATTTCAAAAAATGTCGTCACAACTTAAAATTAACATTTTCATTGGGCTTGTTCTTGTATTTTAGGTACTAATGGTATATCAACCCTTTTTCTCCAAATATCAATCCCTTTTTCTCTTTCAAATATCAATCCCTTTATCAACCCTTTTTCTCCAAATATCAAACCTCTGTTAATGGCTACGTTTAATATCATAGGTTATTCACGTTTTCATATATGCCTTTTTGTCATTTCAAATAAAAAGTAACATTATTTATGAAAAAAATTGGAAAGTTTCTTTTTCATTTAATTTTTGCTTTACATTTGTTTACGTTAGGGGTATGCTATATTTTATTAAGTTATCTTTTTACTTCTGAATGGTTTTATTAGTGTCAAGTCTGGTATTAGAAATAGTTAGAGCACTGGTTTTCAAGGTTCAGACATTGATCTGGAAATACTCGATCAGCCTCTGGCAAGTTATTATGGCGGCAAGGGTTTTAGGAAACGAGTTGAGGGTGACATAGTAGACCTGTAATGTTTGTCAACACAAAGCATATCTATAATCACCACTGAAAATCTTCCAACTTGGAAGGATCCCTTGCTTTGATATGACTTCTTATCATCGCTTGTGATGAAATTTGATTGCACTGACAGGTACAATTTACTAAAGAATGATCAAAGAAGGATACAATGTTATTTTACTTTCTTCAAACGTTTGTTGACAATTAATATTTGTTTGCATATATTCAGTGTAACTGAACTCATCATCTGCCCATGGGGCAAAAAAGTCATGAATCTTAGTTCAATTTATGTCAATTAATGATACTTTCAATCGTTTTTCGTGTATCAACAGAATCAGATTCTTCTACTGATTATGATTAAATAAGCCGAGTTTGTTCAGCATCTTGAGTTCAATTAATATGTGCTAAAGTGCTTTACTGTCAAGTCAAAATTGTTGGGTTGATTATTGTCTAATTCCAAAACAATGGCCAACAGCAATAAAAAATATGTGCTGTACATCAAAATGGTTCAGTCAATTCCAAGTACCATTTGAACGTATCCTGATTGGCACTACTCTTCTCCCTAGCTAAAAGCACTCGGAAACTACTTCTGAGAGCATAAAAACTGGAAACACTATACTGATTTAAATTTTGTAATTGGAAAGGTTGTGGTTGATTTCTTTTATGACTTGAAATCGACAGGAACATTGTGAAAAATAAATGTCTACTCACAATTCAGGAAATCAAACAGAGATCATCTCACTCCAGGTAAAAACAAATTAGTTAATTGCAAATGGTTCACAAACGTATTGAATGTAAAACATCAACAAAAATAGCAACAAAAATAGCAACAAAAACAGCAACAAAAACAGAAACAAAAACAGCAACAGAGGGCACCACAAAATAGATACAAAAGTTGTTTTAGTAACTATGAAAGCTAAGATTAGGCAACTTATTGCTATGGTAGATATATTTATACAGGAAGAGGAAGCTAAGCCTATTTAAACTCGTTTTATTTTTAATGGTACGGGGCACGGAAAAATAACTCTTGTCACATAGATGAAGACGGAATTAATCCTCTACTTTTTGTCAAAGGTTATAAAATTATTTCAGTTTTTGCAAAAGTAAGACAAAGTTTACAGTATAGCGAGCTTATATAATATAGGTTGATATACAGTAAAATCAAGAATATAAGCATTGAGGGGGTTCCCAATGATTGTTTTTTAGTAGTTTACTATTCTAGATTGGTATTTCATTTCAGAATATCAAATTTATCATTGAGAAGAGCGGATTTGAAGTGTCAATGTTAAAAAGAACACTAGAACAATGGAAAATATATCACCACCCTAACACTTCAAATCCTCTCCTCTCGATGATAATTTCTAACTTCATTGAGCTTTGGATAGACAGACGGGCCGGAGGGTAGTCCTTCCTTGGTCATGTCACATGGCTCAAAGCGACTAGTCTCCAATTGCGTTGAGCTGGATGTCGATGTCCACCGGTGGATGATGTGGAGTTTATGTGACGACTAGAGAAATGTTGATAAAGCGGACGCCGCGAAAGCGTGAGTCACGGGTTTGATCCCCGGTGGTGACATATTTTCTATTTCTCTAGTGTTCTTTTCAAAGCTAATATCAAATTTATTAATGACGCAGTTTCTCAGAGGATAGACTGTATATATCTCAAATTTTTATTTGTTATAATCAACTCTGAGTTCTAAATAAGAACAGTTCTAACAGCGTTAGGTGATGAACTTCATGAATGAAAGGTGAATAGTCCACCGACAAGTTATCAAAAGTAAAACGCCAAATATAGAAACTTTATTGACAACGTTTTTTGTCGTCTGGGCCAAATCCGAAGCCCATGGCGGCAAAATCCGCGGCTTTGTGCTGGAGAAAGGTATGGAGGGCCTCTCCGCCCCGAAAATCGGCGGCAAACAATCCTTGCGCGCCTCCACCACCGGAGAGATCGTGATGAAAGGCGTGGCCGTGGGCGAAGACGCGCTTCTGCCCGGCGTCGAGGGGCTCAAAGGTCCGTTCGGATGTCTCAACCGGGCACGCTACGGCATCGCCTGGGGGGTGATGGGTGCTGCGGAATTCTGCATGCAGGCCGCGCGCCAATACGGGCTCGACCGCAAACAATTTGGCAAACCGCTGGCCCAGACCCAGCTTTTCCAGAAAAAACTGGCCGAGATGGAGACCGAAATCGCCCTGGGCCTACAGGCGTCGTTGCGGGTCGGCCGTCTGATCGACGAGGCCGATGCCGCGCCCGAGATGATCTCGATCATCAAGCGCAACAATTGTGGCAAGGCGCTCGACATCGCGCGCATGGCGCGGGACATGCATGGCGGTAACGGTATTCAGGAAGAGTATCAGGTGATCCGTCACATGATGAACCTTGAGACCGTGAACACCTATGAGGGCACGCATGATGTGCATGCGTTGATCCTTGGCCGAGCAATCACCGGGCTGCAGGCGTTTTTCTGAGTTACGCGGCGAGGCGCATGCCCTGATCGGGGTCGAATTGCGGGGGCAACGTGCTGCGCCCGCCTTCGATGACGTGTAGTACGGGCCGCGTATGTGCAACCTCGTGGCGCAGGTCGGTGGTTTTCTCGCCGATACGGGCAAGAGCTTCGATACGGTTGGCTTTGGCTTTCTGAAGCAGGGTCATGGTCTCTGTCCTTGGTCTTTAGGGTCTGGAGCGCGCTTAGGCGGCGATCTGGTAGAGCGGCGCGTGGCCGAGCTCGCGAGCAAAGAGCGTTTCGAGCTCTTCGCGGGTGAGTGGGCTGGGGGCCGGCATCTCGTCCTCTATCTCCACCACAAGCGGACGTTTGAAGATCAAGCTTGGGGCCGTCAGAAAATGTGTCATGTCTCTCTCCGTTTCTCGTCAGCCCCTGTTGAGACACACGGGACGCCGTTCCGAAGAGTTTCAAAAAACTTTCGGTTTTTTCTGGGATATTTTGAATTTCTATAGTTTTCAATAAGTTGGATATGAAAATTTCTTCTGACGCGCGTGGATTTCTTCCCAAACAGGACCAGAAAGTCAGGAATTAGTCATATTTTCCGGCCTATTTCGGCGCGTGACACGAAATTAACCATGGCCAGCCTTTTTCATGACCACGCTCGACGACCTTGAATACATGATCGCGCGCACCGCTTTGGGTGACCGGAGCGCGTTTTCCGACCTCTATGATGCGACCAGCGCGAAACTTTTCGGGGTGTGCCTGCGTATCTTAAAGGAGCGCGCCAGTTCAGAGGACGCCTTGCAAGAGGTTTTCATGAAGATCTGGCGCTACGCAGATAGGTATTCGTCCAACGGAATGAGCCCGATGACCTGGTTGATCACAATTGCGCGGAACACGGCCATCGACAAGCTGCGCGCCACAAAACAGGCCGACGACCTGGGGAATGTGGAGCATGAGCTTGTCGCCTCCGGCCCCACGCCGGAACAATCCGCCGTCGCCGGCGGAGAAGCTGCACGCATTGTCGGTTGCATGGGCCAGTTGGAGGATCAGAAGCGCACAGCCGTGCGCGGCGCCTATCTTGATGGGTTGAGCTATGCCGATCTGGCGGCTCAATTCGATGTCCCGCTGAACACGATGCGAACCTGGCTGCGCCGCAGCCTCGCCAGCCTCAAGGAGTGCATGGCCCAATGACGACAGATGTAATGACACCCGAAGATGACGATATCCGCGCCGCCGAGTACGTGCTGCGGGTGATGTCCGCCGAAGACGAAGCCCGGTTCGAGGCGCGCCTCGGCGATGATCGCAAACTGGACCGGATGGTCGCGGGATGGGTGGAGCGCCTCGCGCCGCTCTCCGAAGAAATCGCGCCGCAAAAGCCGTCCCGCAAGGTGAAGGCCGCGTTGAACGTCGCTCTCTTTGGCGAGGTGTCAGGCGGATCGTTCTTCGAGCGTCTTGGGCTCTGGCGCGCGATCAGCTTCGGGGCCACGGCGGCAGCGGCGGTGATGGCCGTCATGCTGGTCATGCCACAGCAAAGCGCAGGCCCGGTTGATCCAGGCGGGATTTTCGTCAGCGAAATCGCAGGCGAAGGCGACGCGCTGCGCGTGCTGGCGGTCTATGACAGCGGCAGCGGCAATCTGCAGATCACCCGCACCGCGGGAGCTGCGGCCCCTGACCGGGTTCTCGAGCTTTGGGCAATCAACGGCGATGCCGCGCCCGTCTCGCTTGGCGTGTTGGCTTCAGGCGAGAAAGACAGCGTGCCCGTGCCGGAGGCCTTGCGCCCGGTCATCGCCAATCTGGTGCTTGCGATCAGTGACGAACCGCCCGGCGGCTCCCCCACCGGGGCACCAACGGGCGCGGTTCTGGCGGTCGGGCCGGTGACGGAGATTTAATCCGCTACGTGCAGGGTCGTCAGATAATCCATCAGGGCGCAGGCGTGTGCACCCTCCTCCGTAAGGCGCAACGTCTCAGTGATGATCCGTTCCACCGCCTCTTCCGGCAGCACCGTCCCAGCAAAGGCCCGGAACTTCGCCACCACCTCGTCTCGGGTTGGTTGCGGATCGGGCCCGCCGGAGGCCTTCATGGGACCGCTGTCGATCACTGAACCGTCGGTCAACTCGAAATAGACCCGCGCTTCGCGGGTTTCGGGGTAGCCCGCTTCAAACTCCGGCACGCCGATGGAAGAAATCTTCGCCGTCATCGCGCGCAGATCGGGGTCTGAAAAGGACTCGGGCAGGATTTCCTCCACCCCGACCCGTCCGCGCACGAGCGCGCAGGCCACGGCCCAGGCCATGGTATATTGCGCCTGTTGCGGCGAGATTGGCACCTCATTGGTCAGCGCCGCGGCATAATCGAAGGTCTCGATCAGCACGGATGTGATGTCGCTCGGCGCGATGCCCTTGTCATGCACCGCCAGGGCCGCATCAATCGGCGCATGGGCCCAGCGGCAAATCGGATAGGGCTTGATATATTGATCCATCACCCGCCAGACCTGCCCAAGCTCAACCCAATCGGGGGCGGCGTCGTCGAATTCTACCGTGGCGGCGGGCGCGCCGAGAAAGCCGTCCTGCGCAATCAAAGCCGCATAGACCCCCACCGGTGCACCGAAGCCAGAGCCATCATGCAGCATCGAAGGGTTCGCGATCTCGCGCATCATCTGGCTGCGTGGCCCATGATATTCGGCAATTCCGAAGGCATGGCGGGTTTGATCCGCGCTGAGCCCCAAATGGCGCGCGGCCATCGCGACACAGCCCAACGCGTTCCAGGCACCGGACGTGTGATAGTCCGGCACCGTGTTGTGCAAGGCGGAGGCCGCATAGTTCGAAATCTCATAGCCAATCGCCAGAGATATCAGAAAATCTATCCCTGACAGCGCCTTATCGCCCTGTGTTAAAGCGGCTAATGCCGGAAAAAGCGCTGCCCCCGCATGCCCCTTGGAGGCCTGCCAGCCGTCATGGGCATCGAGATTGTCAAGCTGCGTGGCTATCGCAAACGCCGCTCCAGGCAGCGAGGTGAGGCGGCCATCAAAGAGGATCTGCGCCGAGGGGGCACCGGGACCCGCGGCCCAATGCATCACCGCATGGTTGCGCGCGATGCGCCCGGCCTCGAGCTTGCTGGCTGCCGCCAGCACGCCGATCAGATCGAGCAGGTAAAGCGCCGTGGTCTGCAGAACACCGTCCGGCAGGTCTCCTGCCTTCGTGTTGAGGGTGAAGTCGATGACGCGGGTCGCGGTCTCGCTGGGAGATTTCAGTGTTTGATGTGTTGTCATGGGGCCAGCGTCTCAGGTTTTAGCGCGAGAACTTGGTCATTTGCGACATTTCCGGGCGGGTGGTGGGTGAACCATGAAGCCAGAGGCTTCAGGACCACCCACCCTACGGCCTTGTCAATTGCGCGCACCGGCGCTAGCCCACGGCCCATGAAACGCTTTTTGATCCTGCAACTGCGGCCCGAAACGGATGCCTCCGACGATGAATATCGCGCGATTCTGGACAAATGCGGTCTGCGCCCGGAGCAGACCCACCGCATCCGGGTGGATCAGGAGGACATCCCCGAAGCGCTCGACGTGACGGACTATGCCGGTGTGATTGTCGGAGGTGGCCCCGGCTGCGTCAGTGATCCGCCAGAGAAAAAGAGCCCGCTCGAGGCCAAGATCGAGCAACAGATCCTGCGCCTCATGCCGCAAATAACCGAGCAAGATCATCCCTTTATGGGCTGTTGTTACGGTCTGGGTATTCTCGCCCATCATCTGGGGGCCGAGGTCAGCAAGGTGCGCTATTCAGAGCCGGTCGGCCCGACGACCTGTACCATGACGCCAGCCGCCGCAGAGGATCCGCTGCTCACGGGGCTCGCCCCGGAGTTTGAGGTGTTCGTGGGTCACAAGGAAGCCGTGCAGCATGTGCCAAACGGCACCGCGCATCTGATGCAATCGGAAGCCTGCCCGGTGCAGATGATCCGCCATGGGCAAAATGTCTACGCCACGCAATTCCACCCCGAAGCGGATGCCCATGACTTCGAGCGGCGGATCAATATCTACAAAAACCACGGCTATTTCCCGCCCGAAGACGCCGCGCATCTGATCGACGCCTGCCACGGCGCAAGCGTGACGGTTCCGGGTGAAATCCTGAGACGCTTTGCAGAGCGTTACGGCTGAGCACCGACCAATCCCGGTTCCGCGACATTTTTTCCCGAAATCAAGGCACTTCGGGCGTTGAACATGGACGCCAAGCCCCCTACACCCGATAACAATAGCAAGGGGCTGAGTCTGTCCCGCATAAATACGTTCGAAAAGAAACGGGAGAAACGTATGGCCGACGCAGCCATCCATGGTGACGACCATCACGACGAGCGCAGCTTCTTTGTTCGCTGGTTCATGTCCACCAACCATAAAGATATCGGCATCCTCTATATCTTCACCGCCGCGCTGATGGGTCTGGTTTCAGTCCTGTTCACCGTCTACATGCGGATGGAACTGATGGAGCCGGGTGTGCAGTATATGTGCCTCGAGGGCGCACGCTTCACGGCGGCTGCAACGGCGGATTGTACGCCCAACGGGCATTTGTGGAATGTTCTGATCACCGGTCACGGCATCCTGATGATGTTCTTCGTGGTGATCCCGGCCCTGTTCGGCGGTTTCGGCAACTATTTCATGCCGCTGCAAATCGGTGCGCCGGATATGGCCTTCCCGCGGATGAACAACCTCTCCTACTGGATGTATGTCGCAGGCTGTTCGCTGGCTGTGGCTTCCCTACTGACCCCAGGTGGCAATGACCAGCTTGGCTCTGGTGTGGGCTGGGTGCTTTATGCGCCGCTCTCGACCACCGAGGCTGGCATGTCGATGGATTTCGCGATTTTTGCAGTGCACATGTCAGGTGCCTCCTCGATCCTCGGCGCGATCAACATGATCACCACCTTCCTGAATATGCGCACGCCGGGCATGACCCTGCACAAGGTGCCGCTGTTCTCGTGGTCGATCTTCGTCACCGCCTGGCTGATCCTTCTGTCCCTGCCGGTTCTGGCAGGTGCCATCACCATGCTGCTGACAGACCGTAATTTCGGCACGACCTTCTTTGATCCTGCCGGTGGCGGTGACCCGATCCTCTATCAGCACTTGCTGTGGTTCTTTGGCCACCCGGAGGTTTACATCATCATCGTGCCGGGCTTCGGCATCATCTCCCACGTCATCGCAACCTTCTCGCGCAAGCCGATCTTCGGCTACCTGCCGATGGTCTACGCGATGGTGGGCATTGGCGCGCTTGGCTTCGTTGTCTGGGCACACCACATGTACACGGTGGGTATGAGCCTCACGCAGCAATCCTACTTCATGATGGCGACCATGGTGATCGCGGTGCCGACCGGCATCAAGATCTTCTCCTGGATCGCGACCATGTGGGGCGGCTCGGTCGAGTTGAAAACTCCGATGCTCTGGGCCTTCGGCTTCCTCTTCCTCTTCACGCTGGGCGGCGTGACAGGCATCGTTCTGTCGCAAGCCGGTGTGGACCGCGCCTATCACGACACTTACTATGTCGTGGCGCATTTCCACTATGTGATGAGCCTCGGGGCCGTGTTCTGCATCTTCGCGGGTGTGTACTTCTACCTGCCGAAAATGTCGGGCCGCATGTATCCCGAATGGGCCGGTAAGCTGCATTTCTGGACGATGTTCATCGGGGCCAACCTGACCTTCTTCCCGCAGCACTTCCTGGGCCGTCAGGGCATGCCGCGCCGCTATATCGACTACCCCGAAGCTTTCGCCTTCTGGAACTATGTGTCGAGCTGGGGTGCCTTCCTGTCCTTCGCGAGCTTCGTGTTCTTCATCGGGGTCATGGTCTACACCCTGACCAAAGGTGAAAAATCCATGGCGGCGAACCCATGGAACGAATATGCCGACACGCTGGAATGGACCCTGCCGTCCCCTCCACCGGAGCACACATTCGAAATCCTGCCGAAGCAATCGGATTGGGACAAAGGGCATTCGCATTAGGCAATGCCGGTTGAGATCATAAACTCCTCAGACAGGGCCTCGGATCAACCCGAGGCCCTGTTTCGTTGGGATGGCACCGAGCCGCAGACCCGGTTCCTGCTCTGGCCCTACCGCTCATTGCCGATCAAGGGGTTCGTCTGGTTCATCGGGGTCACGGCGGCGATGTTGTCTCTGCCGCTCATCGCCCTTCTGGGCACCGCCGCGCTCTGGGGCGTGCTGCCCTTTCTCATCCTCGCAGTGGCCGCCATCTGGTGGGGCTTGATGCATTCCTACAAATCCGGCCGTCTGGTCGAGGAGCTCAGTCTCTGGCCCGACCAAATGAGCCTGGTGCGGCTCGAGCCCTCCGGCAAGCGACAGGAATGGCAGGCCAATCCCTATTGGGTGCGTGTGCTTGAGCATAAAAAACCGGTGGACCATTACCTCACCCTGAAAGGCGGTGAGCGCGAGGTGGAGATCGGGGCATTCCTCTCGCCCGAAGAACGCGTGGCCCTGAAGGCCGATATCGAAACCGCGCTGAGCCGGTTGCAAAGCTGACATATCGCCTCTGCGGGCACGAAACAGATGTGTCGCTCAAGGGCTACAGCTTTTGCGTGCCGCTCCATGACAGACTTGTCTCAGACCGCCCGCGGCTCCTACACATTGAACAAATCAAAAAACGACAAAAAGACGAGGTCAAAATGGGCAAGGTGGGCGCCAAGGGCGACAGTTACTACGGCAAAGTTGCATCGAATTACCAAAGACGGCGGGCCAAGCAGGAATGGTGGGGCGTCGAGCAACTGGAGATGCAGGACATCCTCTCCGCGCTGCCAGAAGGGCTCAGCGTGCTTGATGTGCCTTTCGGCACCGGGCGTTTTGTGCCTTATTACCACGACCACCGCTATACGGTGTTCGGCCTCGATGCCTCGGGCGACATGATCGAAACCGCGAAGGCCGAGCTTGGCGAGAAGTTCAACGGCTGCAAGACCATGGTCGGCAGCGCGATGGACCTGCCCTTCCCCGATGCCAGTTTCGATATGGTCAGTTCGGTGCGTTTCATCCGCGAAATCATCGTCAAGAAGGATTCGATGCGCGCGCTCTCCGAATTCGCGCGGGTCACGCGCAAATACGCGATCATCCAGCTTGGCCAGCATACCGATGGCGGCGCGGATGATGTAGCCGCCCTGCCCGACAACATCCCGCTGCATTCCCAGCTGTCGGCCAAGGGCAACAAGGCGATGCTGAAAGATCTGGGGTTCAAGATCACCGACAAACGCCGGGTCAAATCCGACCCCAACGACGCCTCGGAGGTCTATCACTTCGTGCTTGAGAAAGGCTAGCGGCGCGCATGCTCATCGAATTGGCAGGTCTCCCGGCGAGCGGAAAAACCTCCTTCGCCAAGAAGCTGAGCAAGTTGATGAGAGCGGCCGATATGCAGGTCCGCGACGCGCAGACCATTGCCGCCGACACCACGCAGCCAAATCACACGCCCCGCTTCGTCAAAGCGAAGTCGGAGCGTGCGCTTCTGCACCGCTATGTCCGGTTTCAGCGCAGACATCCCAAGCTGGACGCCCTCGCTGTCCGGGCCATGACCGATGCGCCAATCCGCCACCTACTCTACACGATGATGGCTGCAAGCTATCAGGGCGTGCGCGATCTGGCCGCGCCGGGGGACGTGGTCATCATCGATGAGGGCTTCGTCTCACATGCGGTCACGACCTATTACGAGGCCGGCAATACCCGGTCGATGAAGCTGTTCATCAATCAGGCCCCGCGCGTCGATCTGGTGATGTTTCTCGATGCAAGCCCTGAGACCGCCTTCCAACGCGCGACCGAACGCTTCGGTGACGGCCAGGAGCAGCGCAAGGCGGCCACCGAAAAGCATGGCGATATCGTCATCTTCGAGCGCCGCGACCGCATGCTGCGCCAGGCGCTTGAGCTCTACGAGGCGCGCGGCGTTCCCGTTATGCGCTTCGACACCAACACCCACCGCCCCTTCGCGCTGGCCAAACAAGCGATGCAGAAGCTGCAAAGCACCAAAGTCAAAACCCTCGCCGACGAGGGCTAACACGCGCCGAAACAGGCCCGATTGCGCCTCATACGCCGGGTGGCATTGACGCAACAAACCGACAGTTCGGAGCGCAAAACTCTTGCCATCGCAGGCGCTCAGCGGCCTTGTCGGACGTAAAGATAAGGCGCCCGGGCAAACCGGGACTGCGGGTAAGAGGGTAAAACGTGCAGGCAAAATCACTCACTCCGATCGGGATCGGTGCACTCGCACTGTGGATTTTCTCTGTTCTGGTGGTCGGCTATGCCGGGAATGATGACAAGTTCATCACCTATTTCGTCGCCGATGCGATTGCCGAAGGGCGTGGACTGACCAATCTGAACGGCGCTTACGAAGAGCAATCCAGCACCGTTCTCTTCACCTATCTCTTGGCGCTCACGAGCTTTCTGACCGGGCGTTTCACCGCCGAGATCGGATACGGCCTGTCGATTTTCTTCTATGCCGCCTGTCCCTGGCCGATGACAAAAATCCTGCGCCATTTTATCATGCCATGGTGGTATGGCGTGCTAATCCTGCTCGCACCACCGGTTCTCTACTGGTCCGCCTCGGGCATGGAGAACAGCTTCTATCTCTTCCTTACCCTTTGGGCGATGCTGGCCTGCTCAAAAGCCGTTGAGAGCGCCCGGGCTCTGCCCCTGTTCTTCGTGGCTCTAACCGGCGCGGCCCTGCCGCTGACCCGTCCCGAGGGCATTGCCGTGGTGTTCTGTGCCATGGCGATCTACGTGATCCTGTCTCGGTTCCAACAGCGCTCCCTGATTGTCGCCGGAAGCCTTGTTGCGGGCGCTTGCGCGGCCATTGCGGCACGTCTTCTGGCCGGATTGCCGTTCTTTCCCCTGCCCGTCTACGCCAAGACTGCGACACCGTTTCTCGAAGACCTGCAGGCTGGCATCGACTATCTGGCGGCCTTGATGGGGCAATTCCCTGTCTATGGCGCGTTCTTTGTCGTGGTTGGGGCCATCATCGTGCTCTATTCCACGGTCGGCATCCTGTTCTTGTCCGATGGGCCGAGAGCGCCTCTCACCCTGCTTGCCGTCAGTTTCGCCAGCGCAACGGCGGCCTTCGCGATTATCTCGGGCGGTGATTGGACCCATGGAAGTTTCCACCCAGAATATTTTCCACAGAAACATTTGCAATACTGCCATTAACTATTCTGACACTAAATAAATTTTAAAGGGCCACTAGAGAAATGGAAAATATGTCGCTAGTGAGGATTGAACCTGTGACCCACGTTTTGGATTATATTAAATCAATTGTATTCCATACCATAGCTGACTAAAGAACCCCTTTACTTCATTCATTTAATTTAGATTTATTTTCTTTTAACCTCTTTTTATTTCCCTGCTTTCAATTTCTTTCATTTCTTTTCAACTTCTTTTATTTCACTTTATTTCAACTTCCTTCATTAAATTCTGTTCTAACTCATTCACTTCAGTTCGTTTCCATTTCAAATCCTGTGAATCCCTAGTGCTATTAATTCACAAGAAATTCCATTTCATCATCTGAGCAAAACCTTTGTGTTATACAATAAAAACTACAGCTTGTCCCTTAGAGTTTATTCTTTTAGATATAAGCTTTAAATAGGCTTAATGTAATTAGAGGCAACTTACAGTTAAGAAGAAAAAACACACTTTACGGAACGTTGACCGACTGAATAAATTTATAGTTTTGTGATAGTTGGTTCTTACATTAGTGTAAAAGTTCTTTCATAGATCGATTACCTAAAAATATCATTTGCATAACTTAAAGCGATGGTTATTTCTGCAAAGCTTCCTCTTAATTCAGCATGCCAATTGTACACTCTCTTGCAAACAATTTTCATTAAACTTTTAAATTTTCATGCCAGTGCGAGGCTGGCTATGTTGACCGCACGACTCTAAGGCTGGTTGACCGAATAAAGCAACATGTACCATCGTATATTCGCCAAACATAAACTTCTAAAAAGAAACAGCCACCTCGGGTTTCCAAAACCAAAAATATCACTAAGCAATGTAACTCTGCCATAGGGCAGCACTTGCTTGAGAACCCAGACTCTGCTAATGTGTACACGGACGATTACTTCCGTATTATAGGAAAGGCCAGGTCTGCAGTTAATTTGGCTGTACTTCAGTCAGTCCACATAAAAGCTAGAAAACCTTTGCTATGCAGACAGAAAGAATTCGTTTTCCCACTAGGCCTATTCAATTAATTTTTTAGTGGATGCTGATTGTTTCAAAAACACAAGCCATTCAGGCCGTCCAGATTCTAATAGGCTGTTTCAAAAATACAGTTGAGTATACTCTTTCACACACTTCATTTCAATGATTCTGACGTTAGTACTCTGAGGAGTGTCAGACGAAAAAAGCTTTTATGTACACAATGTTTTCGCTATTTCGTGCAATATTCTTATTTTGTACCACAAACAAACTATTTGATCACCGAAAGTGGAAAAGTAACAATGGCAATTTCGTTGTAAAAGGAAGGTCCTCGTCAATACCCTGAGAAAAAGATTTTTGTCAGTGAGTGTACGTCAAACATTTTCACAGGTCAGAACACTATTCGATAAGTCTTAATCTCGCTACAAATGACACATACCTTGGTAAATAACTGAAAAACAATCATCCGTAATCCTGAATGCAGTAAGGCGTTGACCGATGATTGTTTTTCTCTCATTTACCAAGGTAGATCGGCATTTCATTTAAGGTTTTTGGGGGCCCTTTGCATCAAACACTTTGTGTCTGATCTTTGCCGCCCAAAAGATTTTGTTTATGATATTGCTTTGTTTAAGTAGCGTCATCCTTTACATCCTCAGTTGCTCGTTGTATTCAATGTTTATTTGTAACCAATCACATCCCCAGCTTCCAAATAATTTGTAAATTTCGTTGTTTGCTATTATGACTCTAGGTTCTAATGAGATTCCTTTTCAACCTGAATAGCGCACGAGTCGTCTTTTTAGAGCAATTAAAAAAATGTAATACATTAATATAAAGTGAAATGTCACGTGATTTGACGAATATTTTAGTTTCTCAATAAATCATTCTCAGTGTGAATTATACATAAATTAAGTCAAGCTACTAAGGGACCAAGCAACATCACAATATGGGGTAAATAGTTTAGAATGAAAAGAAAGCAGATGAGTCATACACAGTGAAGGAAAAGGAAGTTTCCGTAGAGCTAAGGTTGAGATTCACTGGAATATATATTCAGAAAAATGCTGATCTAGCTGTGCTACGTTGTGGAAAGATATCAATCTGTATCAACTGAGAATGGCCGTATAAAAACTCTGCAAACACCAGGATTGCCCTGTTTACTCCTGTTTCTTTATTGAATCCTTGTTATTCTCTTTTTTTGATATTTCTCCTTTCCTTTTTTTACTTTGAGTTAATATTGAAAACTGATGATATACAGTCGTTTTCCATTTTCAGGTTGGCAACCATGTCGGACAAGTTGTTCATCAGAGATTCGGTAAGTAAATTATTGACAGTCACGTTCCAGACATATCACCCTTGTTTCAATGCAAACTGTGTGCGGCGTCTTAGCACGGGTCAACTCTTTCCTATGATTGTCCTGTTCAGCATAAGGGTGCGTTCAAATGGCCATTTGTAGTCTTAAGAACTTTTATCGTTACCAACGTCAACTTAATCCTATCTGGATGGCAGTCCATCCTGGATTTCTCTAGCTATTTCTTCTTTTCGATCGTGCCACCAACCTGCTCTTCACCAAGATTGCTGGAAATATCAGAGATTCTGTTTGTATATTGGTGATTCCTGACCCTTTTCAGTTCTTTTCCTTCAAAAAACTTAATAATGGCGGCATTGGTCCTCACTTACTAGGCATTAGTCTGTGCATATGCATATTCCTGGTCTCAAAAGTTTATTGTAATTAAGAAATACTAACCTCACAACCGTAGACTGTACTGGACAACAGGTAATATTCTACCACCCTCTTTCCTTTCCCCTTATCAGATATTTCATGCTACTCATTCTTGTCTTGTTCATTGATGTTCACTTCACCATCGTTTTAGGTTATCAGCGAATGCTCCTGGCTCTGAGAATTTTCGTTGCTTCTGATCAAAAATGTAATCCTCGACCGGAAATTTTACATATAATTGATCACTGTATTTATTAGGCGCGATAGTTTAGCAATATTTTATTTAAATTTTAAAACGGAGGAGCACAACTTTATTTAAAGATTGTAAGGTCTATAGAAAAAATGCCTCGTCTTCAACATATTGGTTGCTTTCAGAAAACTTCCACCTGCGGCCCTACCATTACCACCCTGCATGTCCAAATTTCTGACTCTACAACAACTGATTGTTTACCCATTAAGAAAGAACTATAAGAATGAGGTAATTTGTATGGAAGTCTTCTTCCTTGCATATGAACTAAGGTTTAGTTTTCATTTGAGCCACTACCACGTTTTGAAGGTATTGAACCTATGAATCGGTCTCCGTATCCCGGTATTCTGACTGTGCGTCAGTCTGTTGATGCTCTATGAATTAAAGTACACTTTATTTACATAGCGCCCTTTAGATGTCAGACACATTCAAAGGCACGTTACAATTGCAGCTTAGGCCTACTGTTACAATTGCAGCTTAGGCCTACTGTTACAACTGCAGCTTTGGCCTACTGTTACTGGGCTTTTTGTGATCTACATCTCTGAGGAGTGTAAACACATAGCAGTCATACATGGTCCTTATGCGTTTGTTGCCATCGTAGCTACGTCTCAATTTTATACCTTATTGTGAAGCACAACAGAGTTCATATCTCGGTCCAGGATGTTTCAGCAAGGCGAGGAGATGGAACGTCCTTATTTCATAACACCTTGATGTTAGGACCCTGAAAGTGATGATTTCCTAGGCTTCTAGATAGAAGTGTCAGTTTATCGCACGCATTTTAACATTTGATGCAACGATCTAGTGTATCTTGTCAATAAAAACCATTATAGGCCTTGTTATGCCAGGGTTCACAGCCAACCTGGAAATCAGGGAATTATGGGGAAATTTCAAACTGGACTCATTTTGTGAGTAAAAGCAGGAAATTGTCAGGGAATTTTCAGGAAAATTCACTGAAATCAGGGAAAACCTGATTAGTGAACTCGTGTTTTTTAGTTAATTGCATTTTCCAGAAAAGTGCCTTTTCTTTAAAGTTATTGTGAACGTCATTGTAATGATACTGTGAATATTATGAGATGTATGACCTTGTGGTAACAAGCACACTTCATACAATACATGACGCTTGATATCATGGAATGCTAAGTTTGCGCAAACTATGTATGGCAATAGTTGTGTGTAGAACTGTCATGGAATTTTGCTGTATTTCGTCAGTGAAATCAGGGAATTATCAGGGAATTATCAGGGAAGGCGAGTCTGTGAACCCTGTATGAGGAAAGAAACGTTATTGATATTCATTCCAGCAAAGCAATTTGTTGTCATATTTTGTGTAACCTTTCCTATAGGTCGATGCCTGCTTGAGCTTGGAGGAAACAATGCCATTATTGGTAGGTTTAAATAAATATATAATTTGTAGCGCATGTCACTTTCGCTTGATGTTTGAATAATCAGATATATCATTTAATTGGTATTGTTGATAAGTTGATCTTCGGCACTTGAAACACCTGGATACTATGATGAGAAATGAGAAAAAAAGTTAAGGAAAGGTGGTTTGTTTTTGTTTTCATTGACGGTAGACATTACTGAACAAGCTTGCTGAGTGATAATTTTGGCTTAGCAGGGAATTTTTGTTGGCGTATTTTGCAGTCGGAATATCTGTCTCATTAGGAATTGGATGTACAATACTTCTTAGTTTACTTTGGGGTTCCTTATTAGGTCCTTGACAATAATCATGTTTTGACTACGGCAGTCTGTCTTACTTCAAGGTATCATACCGCGCCACCTGGGTTCATTTCCTTAGGTTTTCATTTCTTCTTTATGGCCTGAAGTGCTGCTAGGTAACAAAAAATGTGTGCATCAATCTTTGCGCATTCCAAAAATCTGCAAGGTTACGAAAGCAAAAGATAAAAGATACCCATTTATTTATTTAACTGAATACAGTATTTTATCGTAAAAAATAGATTGATTTAAGCATAAATTATGAGAGACGGCTTTCTTTACTCCTGAATAAAGTAGGTGTAGTTGTTGTTGAAATGTAGAATTGATCCGATAGCAATCTAATGCCTCACAAAAGGATGATATGTTGAGAGAGGTGATGCTGTTTTTAGTGGAACTTCTGCAAGTTATATCCTTCCAAATGTACTGCCCTTCCCGTAGTTATTTTATAATGTAAAACAAGGTCAACGTGTCTTTAACGGGGAAAGGGGTTGGGTCGCATGTGGAAATGAACTTTAATGAGCTTTTTGTACCCTTCGCAGCTTACAATAATAAGCATAACACCTGACTTTAAACCTGCCTTGACTTCGTTTTTGTAGTCATGGATGATGCCGACTTGAATTTGGTTGTGCCAGCAGTTCTCTTTGCTGCCGTTGGAACAGCTGGACAAAGGTGCACAACGACAAGGAGACTGGTAGGTACAGGTAACAAGTCGTATTGGTCTGGAGATGTTTACAATGTATATCTGGTAAAAATTATAACGTAATTCTTAAAAGGGGTGTTATTGTCATGATATAAATGAAGTTTCCTTTGAGTATATGCGACAAAAACGATCGAATATGAGATGGGCTGATATTATCCATATATATATAGATATATGACAGTCACACAACTTTTTCAAATCTTGAAAAAGGATGACTATTAAGCTGGGTGTTACATTTTGTCTGGTGTGACACACACTCTTGTGGTCATACAACCCTTAATAAGTACTTTCAACCAGGGTACAGCCAGCTGAACAGCGTTTGCTAAATCACGTTTTTGTCATATCACATGTTAATTGCTGTTTCCTCTATCGTTATCATCGATCTTTGATGAAATCACTGTTGTGGTCGCCTGCCTTGGTTGCGCGTTCCCACCGTGCCTGTGGCTTACTGACCACAGATTGTCTTTAAAAGCAGGTTTCAAAGAGGTATTTTAACATCAATTTGATCCATGTTGCCCTGTGAATTAAACAATTAAACTATAATCGACTTCGTTACAGGATGTAACCAGTGGGGGTAACAAATTAAATTCAAGGTAAAGAATTACTTTACTAGAAACAAAGCTGTAGGACCCGTTTTGTTTTGCCCTTTCTGTGCTATCTGATCGATTTCTGGTGAAGAATTTGAGATGTTGGGCATTAACTTCAAATGAAATTATTGTTTGATTTCAACTGAGCGATTAAGCTACTTTTGAGATTATTTATAAATTGCGGAATTCATGACATTGAAGCTAAAAGAGCTGCTCCAGTTATGTGAAAACAAAGCACAGAACATTTCCTTGCAATTTGCCATTAACGATTTCTGGCTGTTTACTCCTCTTTCCGGATTAACATTCTTAAATAAAACTAAAGCCATATTAACTTTTATTATCTACGATGAGAAGGAAGCACGGTATTCGCTGCTCGTTTCTTTGACGGCACAATGTTTAGAGTCTACTTACAGAACTGTTGTTTTACCATTTGCTGTATGGCTGTATGAAACAGGAAAAAGCGTAAGCTAATAAGAGTAGAAATAAAGTAAACAAGGCATCGTCTCCCAGGTGAACAAACATATAAACAAAGGCATTGAGAAGCAGATGTTGCAAGAGTAGCTGGCAAGCAAGAATATCAATCGATAAAAAGGTCATCAGCCCTTTGGAAAAGTCGAGGGCGTTTTATACTACATTTGAGAGAATCAAATGAAGAGAAGGAATGAGAGTGCCTCTTGTGCATCTTTCTTAGTAAGAGGATGGCAAACAGAGGAGGAGCGATACGCTAAGTTATAATGATGTTATTGAGGTACCAGTTCAATATTAAAGCCATTCCTTATCAGGGGTTGTTCCATTAAGAGACTGCCAGATGTACTCGAAGATAATACATTAGTTTGTCATATTTCTTGAAAATTGTTGCTAGATACTTCACCACAACGTACAATGTGAAAATAAGTCCTTGTTATGAAAACTATCAAAATCTCGCACTCGCTGCCGTAATTCGTCTTCGATCAAATGCGTTCAATAATGTAGAGCATAGGATTTTATATTTTGTTCTGAGCCCACTGATTTACTTTATTGTGCCGTAGGACCTTTCACACGAGTTCTGTAGAAGGTACTCATAAAATGACTTGGTTGTAATAAGTGAGAGTTTAGAAAACATAGAAAAACAGGCTGTGTTATCATAGCACCACTTTTAACAAGAATGCTTGTGTCTTTACATCAGTTGGACCATGATGTGACCTCAATTCTAAGATTCTAGAAAGCTTCCACGCACCATGCGAAAGGGAGGTCGTGGTGTTCATTTGATAGTTCTGCGCGAGTTCTGATCTCTGGATGCGTAAGTATTGCAGAGGGGAGACCTGTGATGCCAGATGCAGAATATTCCTTGGTAAAGAATCAGTACAGATAGTTAAATCCTGTTGCTGTCTTTAAGATACAGTGTGTGCTGGTTGTTAGTTGTGAACGTGCCATCATACCTCTTGTATGTCCAGCCTGGCGCATGGTGCCTCTTTAAACAACTCTTAGCTTGTCTCTCTGCCATCACTGTAGACTCAGAAAGCGTCTAATTTAAAGTGAAATGCGGCATGGGAAATCTGGGTAAAAGAGATCATAGTACTTGTCGCTGGTTGCCGAACTAGGAAGGGAAACCCCAAACAAAATACACCCTGAATTAGACAAATACTATTGAACGAAATTTGAATGAATCTTGTGTGATGAGAACTGCCCCACCTGCTTGTTTGCAATATACGCAAAATCGGGTTAGTATGTGAGTGAGTACTTAAGTTTCTAAGACAATAAGTAATAAAGTATGTATTTAAATAAGTAATAAAGTAAGTAATTAAATAAGTAATAAAGTATGTATTTAAATAAGTAATAAATTATGTATTTAAATAAGTAATAAAGTAAGTAATTAAATAAGTAATAAAGTATGTATTTAAATAAGCAATAAAGTAAGTAATCAAATAACTAATAACATAAGTAAATAACTAAGTAATAAAGTATGTATTTAAATAAGTAATAAGGTAAGTTATCAAATAAGTAATAACATAAGTAAATAAATAAGTAATAAAGTGAGTAAGTAAATAAGTAAGAAAGTAAGTAATTAAATCAGTAATAAAGTATGTATTTAAATAAGTAATAAGGTAAGTTATCAAATAAGTAATAACATAAGTAAGTAAATAAGTAATAAAGTGAGTAAGTAAATAAGTAATAAAGTATGTATTTAAATAAGTAATAAAGTAAGTAAGTAAGTAAGTAATAAAGTATGTATTTAAATAAGT
>JAAAKM020006971.1:3029399-3045497 GCA_010016025.2 Alatinidae sp. Z8VKAUB7J3 | reverse complement strand
TGTATTTAAATAAGTAATAAAGTAAGTAAGTAAGTAAGTAATAAAGTATGTATTTAAATAAGTAATAAAGTAAGTAATAAAATAAGTAATAAAGTAAGTAAGTAAATAAGTAATAAAGTATGTATTTAAATAAGTAATAAAGTAAGTAAGTAAGCAGGTTCAGTCGCCATTTGTTTCCTTCAGGTGAAAATTGACGGAGTTCTCTTCTTGTTAGATTTTGTTAGAGGGTGATTTGATGACAATTACGAAATATACAGAGAAGACATGCTGTATATAGGGTTCCATATTCCTTAGGGACTCGGCCATTTTAAGATAAATGAAATCAGAAGTCAAAGTGTGTTTTAAAGTGACTTCAGTATACCACGACCCTCATTTCATTTCGATAAGTACTTATAACACCCTTCGCTTCAATGAGTTGCAATGCTGCCATTGCATGTCTTTTGAGTTAATATTCAGAAATCGATCTTATTCGGAAGACGTCAATCGATGTATGCTGATGATAAATTATGTTGGGAACGGGTTTGCTTTAGAAATGTTCTCATGGGAATCCTTCTCCTTTTGGCGTCGAATGTCGATTCTGAAATTGTACGAAGATGTTTTTTTATTTAATAAGCCACAAAACAGACATCAAAATCTTAGTTATAAATTAAATTGAGGAGAAGATTTTTGTGGCTTTTAAAATTTACATGAAGGACCTAGCGTCAGAGGTCAAGTTCCTTTGAGAAATGGAAGAACACTATTATTAAGTTACGCACTTGACTTGAGAATATGGCAGGATAGCAAACACGACATTTTCATGAGATCAATGTGTCGCTTATTAGAGGGAGTGAAAATCACAAGTTCAACAATTGGTTGTAATTTATAGGTTGTTGCTGAACAAGATCAAGCCGAACTGTATTATTAATGAAAGACGATATTGCCCTAGAGATAGTTATGTTATCGTAAGAAACGTAAAGAGACAGAAAACGGGTTTTTTATTAAGTCTGTACCAATACGTTTCACCTAAATAGACAGGTGGTCGCTAAGTAGTTCTAGAATCTACTTTTCCCGTAGGTAGGGGAAGGCATTCCATGCAGTTACTGAAAAATGAACGTACATCTGTATCAGAATCCGAAGGACGGAATTTATATAATAAAAAACTGCATTTATGCATGTTTTGAAAAGGTTCAATTGATGTCAATATGAATAGTTTACTTCAATATCTGTGGTGAAAAGGGAACTTTATATTCTAAATGGAAGAGTAACCAGGTCTGTGGTAAAAAAGTTCAGTTCCCTTTATTTTTTCAAGTATTTCTGGTGTCACATTTTTATTTTTTGAAACTTGATATCTATTGAAACGGAGACGAATTAGTTTATGGTTAAATTAATAAATCATAATCCATATTTTATACCCGAAGCAGTCGTTTATAAATGAGCTGATTCCTCAACAACGTATTCAATTTTGAGATTATTTGTCCCCCTAATTTTCTCTTGTTACCCCAGATTTACCCTTTTTTATCTTTTATATTATCATAGGATGTTGGGATAACTGGTCCTGCCCAATTCTGCTTATAAGTTCTGAACTCTCTAATTAAATAAACGACGCACCTCATTTTCAATAAAAATGACTGACTAACCTGCAGCCTGACAAGTTTAACAAGTGTCAGTTCATGCTAACCATTCCATTTATTGCTCTGATATGAGAAGGGCGGGTCATCCATATTCAGTTTGGTGAAAATCCGGAATCAAATCCTAGTTGATGGTATTAAGACGAAGGTATAACGCGTCGTGCGTGCTACAAGAGGGTATTTGGTACGTGTGATTTACCCCTTTTTTGACACAGTACATTTATTGCATAATCTTCATGTTCGAGGCATTTTTGCGGTTCATTGGGCCCACGCTTTCTAACAACCTTCCTGTTGTCGCATTTGTTTTGCAGATCTTGCATGAAAGTATACACGATGAGGTTCTCGACAAATTGAGGAAAGCTTACGCACAAGTGAAGATGGGAGATCCGCTTGACGGTATGTAAATAAATGCTTCTTCTTACTCTTCTTCTTCTTCTTCTTCTTCTTTTTCTTCTCCTTCTTCTTTTTCTTTTTCTTTTTTCTTTTTTCTTTTTCTTTTTCTTTTTCTTTTTCTTTTTCTTTTTCTTTTTCTTTTTCTTTTTCTTTTTCTTTTCAAGGCTGGGCGAACCGCCATCGGTCGCAGTCAGGTTGGGCACGAAATCGGCCAGCGCGTTTATGTCGTTGAGCCCGCTGTTTACAAAGTCCTCGGTTTTCAACAATGACATGGATACCGGGACATCGACAATATTTTCCTCACGCCGCCCGGCGGTTACTATTATTTCCTCTATTGCCGATTCCTCGACCGCTGCAAATACCGGCGACAGCGGTACGGCAGCTGCAACGCAGGCGCCTAATACTAACCCCCGCTTTAACTCCAGGCCGTTATCTTTTTTTGGCTGAATAATCATCGGCGTCCTCCACTTAGCGCACTCAATCTTTAACGAGAAGACTAACAATTTGACATATAACAATCCAATATTAATTCTGAATTAATTGATACCATAAATACATCAATTAGCAGAGCTTACGAGTGCGGGTCTTTTAAAGATCTTCCAGGCACCAATTGTCACCAGCGGCAACAGGAATACCAACACGAAAAACCAGGTGAGCGTACCGTAACCTTTGGAAATCAGCTGAATCAAACCGAATTGCTCGGCCAGAATAATGGATATTACCAGGGCCGAAATAGCGATCGCCGGCCGCAGCCAGCGCGGCATCGCCCTGTTTTTTTCAACGAAGACTTCAGCCACCCGTTCGTTAATCGCATGAATGAAAGCCGCTCCCGTCTCCACGAAAGTACCAAACACGACGATGTAAAAAAGGCCGTTGAGCCAGTTTATGTCCAACTGGCGTATCATGTAGTCAGCCGGTACCGGCGCGCTGAGAATACCCGGATAACTCGCGATCATCGGCAGGAAAAACAGGAACGCCGGAATCATCGCGATCGGGCCTGCGAAGGTACCCGCCAGCAGGGCGTCCCGGCGCGATTCCATATGGGCCGCGCAGAACAGGATCACCGGAATAGTGGCAACACAATAACCCACATACTTGAGACCGTTGAGCAGCCAGTCCTGACCCACCGGGTGGTCGAAACTGCCGGCGAAGTCGCCGCTATACCTGAACATGTACAGCAACACAAAAACACCGTAGGTGGCATAAAGGATGAACGACCAACCCGCCAGCACCTTTTCAATCAGGGCCGTGCCGTAAAACACAAGGACCCCGATCAACAGCATCAGGCTGACTGTTCCGACGGCACTTTCTATACCCAGATGTTGCGCGACTATTTCACCGGCCGCCGCGCCGATCACGGCCAATACCAACAGCGCCATGGCGAAGTAGGCAATTTCATAGAGAAACCAGCCACGCCCGAGCAGGTGCTGAAAAAAACCACGGTAGGTGTAGCTTTTAGTTAACCGGGCCAGCTCGAAACACAGGGCGGTAACCAGGCTAAAGGCGATCGTCGCCGCCAGCATTGCCAATAGTCCACCCAGCGGTCCGGCACTCAGGAAGAACTCGACAAGCTCACGCCCGGTTGCATAACCGCCCCCGATGATGACCGATTGAAACAAAAACCCAGGCAGGAAAAACCGTTGAAACACGCTCGCTTTCATAGTAACACCCACTCAGGTTAATAACTTTGTGACGGCCACGCCAATGAAAGTGGCCACTGAATATCCAAGCACACCGGTCAACATGCCGGGTGTGATCATATCCCTCCAACCCTTCCCTGCCGCCATTGCCGCTGCTGTTGCAGGCCCCAGAATGCAGGCGTTGGCCGCGACCATTAATTCCGCCAGATCCAGCCTCAGCAATTTGCCGACGAACAGAATAATTACAAAGAACAGGCCCACCGCCGAACAGATCATCAGGACATAGGGCAGCGCTACCCCCGCCATGGTCATGAGGTCGGCGCCGGCGCCGATCACCACGAAAAAAAGGTACATCAGGAAAGTACCGACTTCGAACTCAGCACTGAACCGCTGCACCAGCGGCTTACAAAAATTCGCCACTGCCAATGCCAGTAAAGTCACTATGAGAATGAACAGGTTTTCGATCCCCAACACTTTGGTCACCATATCGGCAATGGCACATACAGCCATACTGACCGCGATAGCGGCGGTCAATCCAATCAAATCAAAGGGGGCAGCTTCCTGTTTCGCACCCGCCCCCCCTTCATCCACTGATGAGTCGCCATTACCCGTAATATAGCGCGAGGGCATCATCCTGCGAACAAATGCCAGCGCCGGCATCAGCATCAGAATCGACAGAAAGAAAACGGCACCGATGGCATCGGCCGTCAAGGCACCTACATAGTGACTCGAATCGGTGAGTTCAACCGCTTGCGCGGTCGCCACGAAGTTAACTGAACCCCCTATATAACTGGCTGCCATCACCCCCGCGACCTTGGCTTCAAACTCACCGAAGTCAAAGGCCAGGGCAAGTAAAACGATCGCTACCGTAATTACCCCCACCGACGCGGCAAAGGCCTTCAGCATGGGCCCGATTTCCCTGAACACCTGCTGCAGATCGGCGCGAAACAACAACATCGGAATGGCCAGCGGCACCAGTAATGAACTGACTACGCCATACATCGGCGCGCTGTGGGGTATCAGCCGAAAATTGGCCAGCACCATACTCAGAAATAAAATGGTCAGCGCCCCCGACAACTTGCGCCCGATCGCGGTTGTTTCCACCCAAAAACCAAAGGCGGCCAACCCAAGAAGTACTGCTGACAGTTGGAACAACTGGTTTTCAGCAATAATACTTCCCATAGTGCTCTCCTAAACGTTAAGTTACTTTTTGTGACCGGCTGGCCCGGCTTGGTAGTCGCGGACTTTTTTCGCTCACTATATGACTACTCTCCACGCACGCTATTGTCCCACCACCGGCAAGCGGATCAGCGAAGGATAGTCCGGGGAATGATACACGCGATTACGTGCAACCACAGGTTCGCTTTCATCAAAATTGTTGCCGCCGGTATTGAGATTGCGATCGTAGCGCGGGAAGTTGCTACTGGAAATCTCTATCCTTATGCGATGCCCATTTTTGAAGGTGTTAGCCGTGACCATCGGCGCAAAGGTCAACCGGTAGACCTCGCCGGGCGAAGTGCCATAACGTAGGTCAGGGGCCGGCCCGTTCTTTAGCCAGACCCAGGGCATCCGCTCCCGCGCCCCAAATACCGCCGGCAACGCGCAGATAATTCTCTCCGAGTATCCCCCTGATATCCCGCTCCCCATAGCCGGCGGCGATCATGAATTCCACCAGTTCGTGAATCTGCTCCGGTTGAAAAAAGGCAGTCATATTTTCGTAGTTACCGGCGGGAGGGGAATCGATGGCTTTCATGTAGCCCTGCATCTCCTCATAGTCGTACACATAGTCCGACCCTATGCTGACATGCCCCGGGCCAATCAATTGCACCCAATAATCGATATGGCGGAACAGCTGTTTGGTTGAGGCATCGTTGTCGCCCATAAAAATTCCCACACCGACAACACCTATCAGCCCTCCCCTTCGCGCACAGGCAATGGCCTGGTCGTCACGTATGTTCCGGTCGTGGTCCCACAGTGCTTTGGGGTTGGAGTGGGTAAACATGACCGGCTGGCTGGAACACTCGATAGCATCCATCGAGGTTCGATAGCCCGTATGCGAACAATCGACGATCATGCCGACCCGGTTCATCTCACTGATAAGATCGCGGCCATAGCGGGTCAGGCCCTTATCCAGTTGCTCATGGCAACCGCCGCCGACCCGGTTCTCAAAGTTGTAAACCAGCAGTGTTTGCAAAATCCCCAATGAATAAAACACCTCGACCAGATTGAGGTCGCCGCCCAAATAGTCGGTCCCCTGAACATTGAGGGTAACACCCAGTTTGTCGTGAACACGCGCGTATTCAATATCAGCGATGTTATTGACCGCATAAAGGTCGTCGCTCGCCGCAATATCCTGCCTGGCGCGCCCGATCGCCGTCAGCACATCGGTCGACGTTTCCTTATCGGAACCAAGGGACAGCGAAACCAAATTAAAACCGCTCGCCTTATAACGGGGTAACGTCTGGCTTCGCAGTTCCGGCCGTCCGTATTCGGTCCAGGGAAGGATCGCATCGCTAACGAACGAGTTTTTCACCAGCGCATCGACGCGATCAAATACAATAGCCATATAAATTATTCCACAGGGTTTTCCAGCTCTACTGCTAACCGCTCAGGCCGTGAAGCAATAGCCCTACGCCGGGCCGCGGCTAAATTTGACTATGATGCTACTAGACAGATGAATACCCGTCCAATATCATTGAGCGCTTAATTGATACCTTGAAGGCATTTAAGAGAAGCGCATGGATTTAAGACACCTACAGGCGTTCATCGCTGTTGCCGAAGAGGCGAGTTTTCGAAAGGCCTCAAAAAGACTCTATGTGGCGCAACCTGCCCTGAGCCGAACCATCCAGGCCCTGGAGCAGGAACTGGGGGTAAAGTTACTGGAGCGAACCACGCGTACCGTTACCGTGACCGAACCCGGGCGCTACCTGCTTGAGCGGGCACGTTCGATATTCAAGCAAGTGGACAACGCCGTTGAGGGCACCAAACGGGTCGCCCAGGGCGAACAGGGTGAACTGTTCGTCGGTTTTAACGACTTCACCATCTCCGATAAACTGCCGTCCATCGTCTACGATTTCCGCTCCCAGTTTCCGGATATCAACCTGAACCTGATGTCTGAATCCTCCCTTGAAATGATGGACATGGTGCTGGATGAACGGCTTGATATCGGCTTCCTGTCGGGTGTCACACCCGCCCCCGGCCTTGAAAGCCTGGTACTCAGAGATGAAACCTTCGTGTGCGTGATGCCGGCCGGACACCCCCTGGCCGGGAACAAAAAGTTGGATCTTGAACTGCTGGCGGAGGAGGACTTCGTGATGGGTTACTCCGGCTGGGATATCTTCCTCAGGGCGGTATCCTCCTACTGCGAAAGCGCCGGCTTTACTCCCAACGTTGTGCAAACGGCGATTCACAGCGACGGCATTATCAACCTGGTCGCCGCCGGTATGGGAGTCACCATTTACGTCGATCGTCACTGGCTTCACCGGCGCGACGACATCGTGGTAAAACCGCTGACCAATCCACAACCCCAATTCCAGAGTCTGGCCGTCTGGCGTAAGGATTCCAAGGCCGGGAGCCTTAGATTTATGTTGGGCGTGCTTAATGAGGCGCTGTCCGGTTAGTTGAGTTGAACAAAATTCGAGTCTGACCCTGACTTTCTAACTTTTAAGTGTCCTCAGGCTGATTGTTAATACGCCAGTCGTAATCAATATATTCTATCTTATAGTCATCGGGCAACGGCGTTACCAGGAACTGGTTGATATAGCTTGGAAGATCCTTCTTTTTGCCGGATGAAACAAAATCTTTGGTGTAAAAATCAAGAATGGAAGATACGTAAATACGCTTCTTGTCATGATCAAGTCTTAGATGCAAAGGTTTGCTAAAGAACTCAACGGAAGCTGCCTGTAACTCCGAATCCAGGTTTTCCGCTGTGAAGGGTTCCTGTCTCAAGCGAGGGCAATCCCGAACCATACAGTTGAGTGCAAAGTGGGTCCTGGGTTCATCTAGGGGACGAATCACTTTGTTTTCATAGCTATAAAGATTCGTCTTTTTATTGGCAATAGTGACACTGCGAAACAGAAAGAACGAAGCGCGTTTGAAGGTGCTGGTAAAACCCGCCGGAATACCCCGCTCAATAACCCCGTGCATTGCCAAAGCGTTGTATGTGTTGATGTGATAAGCCAGGACGGTGTTGCGGTCTTTAAAATCTGCAGGATGCGAGTCCGGCCCGTAGCTTTCAATCACCCGAATAACGGAATTTAAGGTATCCGGGTGTACCTCAATATTTTTAAAGTCGATACGGCCTTCCGTGTCCACGTTCTCCTGCAGTACTTTGGCCCAGTTTTCCATCGCTGTTTGGTACGCCTCCAGAGAGCCTGCAAAAATACTGCTGCTGGCGGAGAGCAATAGCAAAAAGATCAGTTTAATGGCGATACCTGTTACTCGATACATAGTGAATATCCCTAATGGCGGGCGCGTGCCGCTTCCCTGACAGGCAGAGGTTCGAATAGCTCGATACGGCCATCCTCATGGGCAACACTAATGGGTTTAAGAATAAAATCATCGCGCCTGGCGTTGTGCTCACACATAGAGACCGGACCGTCGGCTGTCATCACCATAAAAGAACAGGCATCGATACGGTCTTGATCAAGCGCTTTGGCGTCCATAAAATTCTGAATAAAGAACGTCAGTTTATGAACCTGGCCTTTAGCTCGTGCCAGATCCATACCGATGACGGTTAGCCGGTCAACCATATAGCTTAGTGCCTTGAACCACCAGGACGGTCTGCGTAACACCGCATAGACCGCCGAGCAAATTAATTCGGTTCGGTTTTTATAGGAACGGGCCGTCAAATATGAGAAATCTTTCAGGAAACCACCGACCAGTTCAGGGTCGCAAACGACCGGGTAAATATTGTTATTGATCACCATTGTCGGCAGATAACTATGGCAGTCGCTATGACCGACACGCACAACATCCCAGGGTAAGGTTCTTTTTGCTACAGATTCAATCTGCGCCTGCACGTTATTCTTATCGACCAGTGATTCCCGCCCGCCCCATTCACCTCTGCCTGTTTCAGCTTGCAGATTAAACGACACAAGCCCGATCACATCGGAGTTCCGGCGGAAGAAGTCAACAAGCTTGGGCAGTTCCGAGAAATTACCGGTATGAATGGTGGTGTTGAATATCACCATCAGGCCGAGACCGCGGGCGCATTCAATATACGTCATTCGTAGTTCGTTCAGCTCTTCCTCAGAACTAAAACCCTTGCGCTCCTGAGTGGTATCAACATGGAAGGCGATATCTCTCAAACCGGCATCAGCCAGGATTTTTAGCAACGGACGAGTCGCCGCGATGCCGTTGGTAAAAAGTGCCGGGTAAAGGCCAATTCCGGCAGCGTAACGAACAATCTTAATTAGCTCTTTGTGCTTGCGAAGGGTCGGATCGCCACCGGTTATCTGAACGTTAGTCCCCGTACCGTAATGTTCAACAACAGCATCTAAGCGCCGATAGACCTCCTGCAAAGGCAAATCGCGTACCGCTTGAGAGTTTTCGGACAGGTAACATAACGTGCAATCCAGATTACAGCGTTGGGTGATTTCTACGGCTACACAGCCAATGGTTTGGCTACGACCCAATATTTGATTAGATGCGTCAATATGGGCCATTCTTTCCCGCGTTTTAGCGAGTATCTGTGATCTGTTCACTGTATTGAACCTCGAGTCACCTATTGAGTCGCAATAAGCGATGGCGATTAATATCTCAAGTTAGGTTCTGACGGATAATAGGTCAGCAAATTGATGGAAATACGACCGCAAACGGTTATAAAAAGTTTCTTTTTTATCTCGTTTTTAACGGTGCCCTGGCAAAACCTGTGGGCATCCGGTCAAGAAAACAGCTTTAACGAGGTTTATCACCGGGTATTTTCAGCCTCCTATGAATCATTGCCGACTTACAAAATCGAGCGAAAACACTTTGGTAAAACCGGAGATCATTCCGATAATCATGTATTGCAAGCCGGGATACGTAGCCTGACCTTTTCGGGTGATTTCTACGATTTCCCCTCCGGGCAAAAGCTGTTTCAGGCCAATGGAATCTGTTTTTCCGGACAATGGGCGATAGACAGATCTTCAGGATATACGGGTCTGTTTGCCAAGGGTGTGCGGGTCCCTGTTATTGCACGCGCCTCAGTGGCCTTAAATGGCACCTTGCAAATGCATAAGCGTGCGTTCGGCATGGCCGTTAAACTTTTCCCGACCTCCGATCCCGATAAGGCTATAAAGACGCAGAATCTATTTGTAATGCACTCGCTAGGGGGGGTGAATACCAGACATGTGCTTGATCTGGTATTGGATAACGAACCATCGCTGGGCTCGCTGCCACCGCTGAGACAATTAGGAAATGCACTACGCCTGCGCAAGGACTTCGCGCTGGCCGATTCAAAAGTAGGTTCCAGTGAGGCCAGAGTCGGTTTTCGCCCGGTGAGCCATCTTTCAAAAGTCACCGCAAACGGCACCCTTTTGAACGAATCGTTTTCACCACAATGGCTACGGTTACGCGCAGACGATAGTATGTCGAGATTGGATCACGATGATTTTCGTGATGAACTAAGAACTGAGCGTTACCCAAACAGCCGGATTGTCTGGCTGATTGAGGCTGCCTCAGCCGAAGACACGCAGGGAAAAAAGCGTCGCGCAAAATGGAACGGTATCGGGAAACTTGTTTTAAGCGAATCGATTACTTCGGCTGTGTGCGATCGGCAATTGTATTTCCAGCATCCCGTCATCAACGAATAAATGGGGGTCAGACAAAACTTTCGCATGATATCAAGTAGAATGGATGTCACGCTGGACGGATATCATTGACCGGGAAACCTACACTGCAATGGATGATGAAGTTGACAAGATGCTGAGTAGATTGTTTCAGCCTTAAAACCAGTAGTGGATGAATAGTTGATAGGAAGCTGAGCATGCTTATACCTACGCTCCAAACAACGCAATTACGGTTAAATCCTCCTGAATATCAAAAAAAGAATGTTCGGTATTCGCCTTAACATACAATATGCTGCCCGGTTTTACCTCATGTCGCTGATCATCAACTCCTAACACTGCGCGCCCCGCAGTCACAAAATACACTTCGTCTTCTAGATGCGGGGATTGCATGTCTTTGCTGCCAACAGGCAAATGATAAACTGAACAACTTAAGGTCGGCGCCCGCAAAAATTCGAAAATGCGCGGTTCATCACCACGTACTTTTTCTATCAACTCGGCCGTATCAAACACCAGCCAACTATCTGAAGAAGCAACATTATTACTCGCCTGCATAATTCCCCCATTCCCGTTATTGGTTATTTATCAAATAAGTAAGTCTATACATAGCACATTATCACTCTTCCAGCGCAAATATCAGAACAAATAAGGTTAGATGAAACTTTCCCGTTGGAAAAAACAGCAAGGCTGTTCTGTCCCATTTGTTCAAGTTCCACGAGGAATCGAAAGGTAATAGGTAGTGTCAAAAATCACGCACTTTTTATTAGGTTTCCAATTTCCGCACCATCTTTCTCAACACCCCCAATGTCTCTTCCATCTGCTGCGCGCTGATATCAGCGGCATTCCTGTTGGCCCAGGGAATTTGTTTTTGATCCAGTGCCAGGAATAACTCCCTGCCATGAGGGGTCATGGAGACCAACTTTGCTTTCTTGTGGTATGGATTTTCCCTGTACGCCAGTATTCCCTCTTTTGCCATTTCATTACTAAGGCGCTGTACGCCCTGTCGTGTTTGGCCCATGGAAGCGGCTATTTGGGATACCGTCATCGGCGAATCAGAGTCGGCTAACGCGCCAAGCACCTTCCATCGTGCGCTGGTCAGCCCCAGTTCATTCGCCAGTTCATCACCGGCCGTGATCAGCAGTCCACCCAGCTTGAATACTTCCAGGACGATATCGGTAAACAGCCGCCCTTCCGGAGTGTGTTGCATATAAAACCTCAACTATTTGACAACATACTGTCATTATGACAATATGTTGTCGTTATAGTATAAACGATTAACTTTCCGCCAGGCAACACCAGCAATCCGGAGACCGTACCATGATTAAATTCATTCACAAGCTTGCAGCGATCATTGCAACGCTCTGTATCGCAACATTTTTCTTATCCTCGTTACTCATTGAACTGTTTGGCTCTCCGGAGGCTATTGCGACGGTAAAAGGCCTGATTGTGCAGCCCGGGCTATTCATTCTCGTTCCTGCCATTGCAGCAGCTGGTATATCGGGATTTACCCTGAGCAGGAACCGCAGGGGACGTTTACTTGAAGCCAAGAAAAAACGAATGCCGATCATTGGTGCAAATGGAATACTGATTTTGGTGCCAGCAGCCATATTCCTCGATCAATGGGCAGCCTCCGGCATCTTCGATACGAAGTTCTATCTGCTACAGGGTGCGGAACTCGTAGCCGGCGCCGTCAACCTGACATTGATGAGCCTTAATATTCGGGACGGTTTACGGTTGGGCGGAAAGCGGCTTGCTCACGCGAGGGCATAATAGGGGTAGAGGAAGCGCTATGGAATACTTGATTCTGAAATACCTACACCTTCTTGGAGCCGTGTTAATGGGCGCAGGGCTTGTCGGCGTTTGGCTATTGCAGGTAAGATAAAAGATGTGTCTATGAAAGATTCAGAATCCCTTGAAGCAATGTGGCAACCTATTGATGATGTCAAAACCAAGAAGGTGAAACTCAGAGCAAATGATGCCATCAAGTTAGTTGATTTCGCAGAAAAGTGGTATAAGTCAAACAAAAACCAGCCGAAATTTTATTCCTTGCCAATTCCTACTCGTCATGTCACATGCTCCTTGCGAATATTTTTGATACAAAAGGGAGACAAACAAACAAGTATATTTGTCACAAGCAATGCAGACCAGACATTGAGAGCTATACCAGCAGGTATGTTACTTGCTTATAAACCATGTTGATGTTCCTGACTTATCATACCATACATTTTTATGTGCAATGCCATTTTGCTATGAGTCTTAGTTTAAAGTTCCTTTTGAGGGTAATTTCCACCAGGCGAACTTTGGCATGAGTCAAAGTTATTTGTACTTAGACATGCACAATATAAAATCAGCTCTCACTCACTGTGAAAACGTTTTCTTCACACTAACAAAGAGTTTGCTGCGTTGAAAATTGTCTCTTTACGATGACAGAATAAAAGTACGATAGATGCCTTTTTTGTGGCTAAAAAAATTCGCCTCGACAAGCAATCAATGAAATCAAGTAAAGATGACAAAAATAACAAATATGAACATTGAAACGTTACAAAAGCAGAATTCTGATCATCAAAGAATGTTTCTTGCGGTAAAGGTATTTGTTACAGGGTATTATGCTAACCTTTCGTATGCTGATATTAAACAACTTTTAATAGGCAAAAAACGTATTAAAGTGTTCGTAGTTCACTGATCGCCATTAATACGATGCTATGCGTGTTCTTAAAGTTTACAAAATGAAGATCCAACAAGGCCTGCGTGACAAAATGTTTGTAATTGATGGCTCCATTGGCATTTGCACTCGGAAAAATTCCATTCTGCCGTCTTAATCCCATTTTGGATCCTCCTCCACTTAGACTCCTGCACATCAAGTACTTCAAGAAAACGTGATTTTTCAACGTCTTGAATACTTTCACTTCCTTCATCATGTTTGCTTGGATAATTCTGTAGTTAACTGCAATTCTAGTTTGTGCATGGCCTGAGACTAAATAACGAAAACTCACACTAATACCTTCACTAGCATGTTATGTCTTGCGTCCTTGTGGTTTTCTTCTGCAGAGAATGGTTCATCAAGCTAAGCAACTCCTCAATTGCTAATGGTGATATGCTGAATTATCGAAAGAAAGACTCAAGGCTGGAGAGTCCCCTTTCTCTTATTAAAAGTTTAAATTCACCTTTTCTACTCTGTTCTTGATGAATCGTTCTTGTTATGTCTTTTATGTTTTGTTAAGTTTAAGACATTAACATAATAATTTAATTTAATAAAATAATTTAATCATGGCTTAATTTAACTGGACTTTTAAAGTAGCCTCTGTTTGGCTCTTCATAGCCTCAAGGTCATTCCAATAGCCCTTGAGCAATTACCCTAAATCATTTCATCTTTCAATCGTCCTTTGTTCTCCTGTATCACCGCAGCATTAAAGTTAATTTAATCATTTTACTAAAAAACTGGAAACAGTGTAGTTGAAATTAGAAACACGAATCCCTGTGTAATCTCGCGTACGTCATAATTTCTAAGCATATTCCATGCACATGAACACAATGATCTGAATATGATCATTTGCAGCTATGACAATTTCCACTGACACAGCATGTTGTATTCGGCCAAGCCATTCGTGTGAAGAAGTACAGCTGCATATGTGTGGAAATTAAAAATAGTGTTCTCATGAACAGGTACAACGAAAAAAAATCAATTCTCACTAACAAATTCGCTTATGGATAACTATACTTTAAAGAAAGTTACAATTTTCACCCTCAAAGTGATAAGTGACCACCAAGGGGGCAGCAGTGTTTCCTAACCTTATTATTTTGCTGTCTCTTTAGTGGTTACAAGGCTCCATTTTTGCCCCCCTCCCATAGTTTATATAAACGAACAATGGAAATATGTCGCGCCTACCCAATCTTTTACCCCCTTTCAAAGCGTTTTTGCTCCCAGGAGCGGAGCACAATATTGCCTGTGGTGGGAAACACTTTGATTACAGGACCTTTATATTTCTTTGCGAGGACCTAGATTACCCCAACAGTTGCTTATTATAGGAGATGAATATAAACCTACATCGACACTAGACTTCTTATTCACAGTTTTTCCTTTGCTTATTGTCTGTATGTGGTAAAGGCTAAATAATTCCAGGTTATAATTATAACCTGCTCTGGTAAGAGGGGGTGGGGGCGTTTGCCCCCTTCCCCTTAGCAAAACTATTGCTCATCATTTCTTAGCCTTAATTTTGTAACTTAAGACATAGATGTAAGAATGTGCTTCATCATTTATCTTAAGCCCAGTAATTTAAGGGAACCATGAATTACTTGCGCTGCTGGTTGCAGTATGCTGGGAAAAATCTATGATGCTTTACTGGTTTGTTTTCATGTGTTCTTCAAGTAAACATGCAGTTATGTTGAGCATATAAATGGTAAATGATAAAGATCCAAAGAAATATATTATGAGTGTTTTGTACATGTTATGTTCAATGCTTAACTGAAAAATTGAAAATTGTACATCATGCTTATTTCAGTTAAAACCTTTTTGAACAAGTCCATTTCATTTTTGTCCTTTATAATCTAACATCTTAGCTAATAGCTTATTGCCCCAAGTCGCCTCTGTATTCTATTGTTTTTAAATATATTAGATTAGGCAACAAGTTTAATACCAAAGAGATTTTTAAAAAGTTATACTGTATAGTTTTTATGAGATGTTACTTCCAAATCCTTAACGTTTGAAAGTAATGTTTTGTAGATTAGAGTAGCTATTGTTCATGAATGAGAACTGTAAGATACAAAAGTTTTACGATAATTCTTTCAAATTTCTCTGTGACTGAGAAATGTAATTAATATACGTGAGAATTATTTCGTCCAGCAAAGTAATTGGTTGACTGATGTTGAATAAGTAACAAGTTGGATGCATGTGCTCCCGTGGATAATAGTTGAACTCATTAACCCATGCATGGATAACCCCCTGCCTCCCAAAGTGAGGCTGTGGAAGACCGTCCATTGAACATTATCACAAATTTTCAGACGGCCCTGGGATAGATGCGAGGCACAGCTGTTAACTAATATTCATACATCCCGGCAATGTTGTACCTTTGTTTGTTCCGGAGTGACTCTAGCTGTCTTTTTTGTGCATGTGCCAGAACTCTGATGTCTCACTTTTGTCTGGGGCAGCAAGCTAAATACAGTCTACTGTCCTGATTTTCTGTGCTATGAAGCAGGTCCATTTAGTCTTTAAAAAGAACTTTTTGAAATACGGCGTTGCTCTACAATAGTAAAATAGCACCGCCTCTTGTCTTTCTCTACACCTTATTGTATTTGCCGAGTAGGTTCCATATACGTAAAAATAAGAGCAAGGACTTTTGTTCTTGGTAAAAGAATTGCTGTATGTATGCATGAAACCACCTAGCGAGGGTGCATTGATGGAAAGTTATGTCCTTCGCACTGGAAATATTGTGAGTTAACTCTTTTCTGAGTGCTGCGAGAAACACTAGTCTTCCATGACACGCAATATTTAGGCAAATAGAGGAGATTTTACGAATGCCGAGATAAGCAAAATTTTGAAGATCAAATTTGAACTATTTCCTCATTTCCCTACTGTACTAGACACAGGCACATAAGCCAGTTACACCCATAAACGGGCTATTCTGTTTGAGAGAAATTCGTATAAAAGTTATTTGGATATCTAAAATTGTTTACTGATACGTGTATCGGAGGTGC
>JAAAKM020006971.1:3005566-3029299 GCA_010016025.2 Alatinidae sp. Z8VKAUB7J3 | reverse complement strand
CTCTCTGCTACTTACCTCCACAAACCTTAATGAGGACAGATGCTTAAATGCGCAAACAATAATTATATATCTAGCAAGTAGAGTTCGAGCATGGATTTAATAGCTTTCTTGCGGATAAAAGAGAAATGATCTTCATGATATGTCCTGTATTTGGAGGACACTTCCTTACTTTATCAAACGGAATTGATTGAATGTCAAAACGATGAAACAACGAAGTTGAGTTATTATCTTCCACGTACATTACCATATTTTGCAAAGAATATTTATCCTCACACACAAGCATTGGATTCTTTGTGATGACCAGCGCCTGTTCTCTCTTTGGAAAGACTAACAAATACAAATAGTGTTTTTAACAAATGAAGACGACAAAAAGTGCCCATTTAACCAGGCTTACAGATTTGTGTCAGACTCAGCAGACGCCAAACATTTGTGTCTCAACATTGCAACAAAATACCCACTCACTCGTGAAAAGCTCTGGGACAAAGTAATTTAAAGCATGCAGGGTCTGTTAGTTTCCATGATCCCTTTGGTACTTCTAAGTGGAACTTGTACTGTCATTTGATAAGCTCTCAATAAAGAATTATGTGACTCAATTATTACTGAAATACATCTTTTTGGACAATCTTCCTTGTCACAGCATCCAATGTTTTGATTACCGAGTTAAGCGAAAGTGAAGAAAGAGAACTACGTTCCCCAAAGAAACCTGATATAATAGTGAAGTTTGGTGTTCTTATGATTCGCCCGAGGAATTAAAGTTTTGCCACGACTTTTCTGACAGCTTTTGCTCCTGTCCGTTACCAGTAAAAGGTTGCCCATACCTGTATTGAGTTGTTACACATGTAATACTTGCGAAAGCGTTACTGATCTGAATATAGCTACTGTCAAAAATGCTTTGTATGATTTTACCGATTTTTAGTTCATATTACACCATTAGAGTGTTTATAAGACGTTAACTTTCAAAAACTTTCCGATACCAAAGAGGGAAAGATTTTGTATATCATGATCCCAGCCATATCTTGGTAATGGCAAACTACGTCATGTTTACCATATCCAACTCACTGAGAAGATATTTAATAATTATAAAAATACTTTTTCAAGTTTATACACGTCTTACATCATATTTTGTCTACAACAACGTGTCAGGTACACTTTTGGTAGACCTGAAAATAGTCATTGTGATTGCTTAGCTCGAGTCGACAGCCGTTGAGCAACTGCTTCCACTGTACAACAGCAAAAATTATTCTGAAAAGCCAATGCCTGTTTCTTGATAATTTGACCATGCTGATTTCAAATTTGGAATGCATTTTCGTCCATCACACACCAAATTATAGAAAAAGATACAAATGAGTTTGTGCATTTTTAAGATTAACTAAAGGTTTAAAAACTGATTAGCCCAGGAATATTCAACACAAATGGCATCGCGTCGCTGAACGACCGAAGCGTTTGAGGTGAATTCACAGTGAAAAAATACAGAAGACCACTCACAGATCGCGTCAAAGCTCTGTAACTTGCCTACTTCGGCCGTAAGCTGGGAAACCAAGACAAAAGTTGAGCACCTCATGGTTGCTGTCTGCAATGCTCGACAGGACTCTCAAATTGGTACAGCAAAGATGGTTCAGGTTTGAAATTCGGAGTGCCGATGGTGTGGCGGGAACAGCAGGATCACAGAAATGACTGCTATTCCTATTTAACGAAGGTTAAAGGACCCACCAATAGAAACAAATCCTCCATTAAATATCCGCCTAATCTCAAATCTGCAATTCGGCCTGTGGCATATCTGTGCAAACACCGCCTACTGCATTATCAGAAGTCGATTCAGAGTCAGGCCCAGTGGAAACTAGCAGTGTTTGAGCCAATGGAGGATGTTGTCGGACCGCACCTGATCAATCAAGCAGAGCCCAACGACTTGGTGCATGCTCTTACACTCACCAAGAACCAAGGAGAGTTGCTGGCATCGAGACTGCAGAGTTGCAATCTACTGACGAGTGACACGAGAATTACAGCATATCGGAAGAGAACAAATGACATAACACCACTGTTTTCTACAGCAGAAGATCTATGCTACTGTAACGATATACCAGCCCTCTTTGGAATTCCTGTATGACTCCACAAAATGGCGACCTTCATCGATGCCTCTAAATACAGTGTGAAAGTGGTTCTGCTTCATAATGGGAATAAGTATCCGTCAGTTACAGTTGCATATTCTGTAACACTCCGTGAGACTTACAACAATCTAAAATTCATCCTGAACAGTATCAAATATCATCAACACAAGTTGACAATTTGCCTATACCTGAAAGTAATCGCAATTTTAACTGCGCTGCAGGGTGGTTACACCAAATACTGTTGTTGCCTATGCCTATGGGACAGTCGCTGCCGCGAAGAGCATTACCAAGAAAAGGATTGGCCACTTCGTGGTAGAGATATCCCTGGTGTGAGCAATGTGCAGCATGCAGCCCTTGTGTTCTTCTACCACTGCTGCACATCAAGTTGGGGACTCATAAAACAATTTATCAAAGTTATGGATAGAACGGAACCAGCCTTTGAGTATCTAAAGAAAAAGTTTCCGGCAGTGAGTGATGCGAAGATTAAAGAGGGAGTTTTCGTCGGGCTGCAAATTCGGCGGTTATTGTTGGATCCAGAATTTGCTTTTCTGATGAATCCAGTGGAGCTGGCAGCGTGGAGTTCCTTTAAAGATGTCTGTACTGGCTTCCTGGGGAAACACAGAGCACAGAACTACCATCGACTGATTGAAGTGTTGCTGCGTAGCTGCAATGCAATGGATTGCAACATGTCATTGAAAATGCATTTTCTCATGTCCCATCTCGATTTCTTCCCACCTAATTGTGCAGATGTGTCAGACAAACACAGGATACTGCTGCAACGGAGCGGAGGTACAAAGGGAAATAGAACCCAGCCATGCTGACAGACTCTGTACGGATGCTGAAGCGAGATGACTCAAATGCGCACAAAAGACAATCCAGAACCAAACATTTCTGACTTTCTACTGAATTATGGTGTACACCTATTTCTATGTATTCCATAGTTATACCATAATTCTGTTAATTCTGTTAAAATTTATCTACATGCAGTATGTAATAGTTAATCGTTAATGAAATATTTTTTGAAAAGTCAATGTTAATGAATAAAACAACACATAGTAGTAGAAGTATACAGATTTGACAATTTTAGTTCAATTTTGTTTCACTTTTTTCAAAAAACTGGAATGTGATGCAGCACAATAGAATTCAGATTCTGATCAGCGTGCTTGAATTAACAAAAAATGCCTAATCTATAGCCAGAATAAATTTCAAAGTTAAAATTTGTAGCAAAATAGCTAGTGATGTATTACTACACTTCGTTTACACGGTCTCCAGCATTAACAGTATCGTTCAATCATGCCCCATACTTTGTCTTCTATCTTTTAGTAATGCTGGACAATATATCATCAAGGTTTGGAGTTGAGACAACGTTACATTCCACACTTCTTGAATCTGGCTTCTATGGGAGCGCTAGTATTCTTGGAATACTTTCAGTTGAACATTGCCCATCCGAAGGTGAATTCTTCGAGGGTATTTGTTTCAATATTGCTTGTGAAGCTGAGGCAGGATCAGAGAAGAGTTTCCACGTTAGCAAAGGCATATTTCTTCCCATCGAGGAAATGGGTGAAGAACTTCATGAGATAATAAGCGCAAAGGCATGCGTAAATTTATTGTTTACATAAGTTGTTGTATTATAGAAATCGTATACAAATATAGTGTTACCCTATTGGTAAATTCCCAAAGTCTGTTTAATAGAAGCCAGGAATTTGTCGTGCTAAATAGCGGCCAGCTTCAGCTCCAAGCTATACAGTAATTTTGGATTTGGATCATGCGTATCCTTCCAGTTAGTTGAAAGTAAATTTAAGTCTCCCAGGGGGGTCTTATGCCATTTTTATTTGTCATGGGATGATGTACTCGCAGAGAAGTTTGGATGTTTATATTTTATGTTTGTATTATTTACCTGAACTTATTAACTAGAGAGAATAGTGTAAAAATATTACCAAGAATGGACAATTTACCAAAGATGTAATTGTTGTTGCAGAATTTAGCATTTAGCACAAGAAAGTGGACAACGTCAGGAGAAAATGTTTGAGGTTGAATCGCAGAACATCTTGCAAGTACACGTTTGCATGAGGAAGTAGTTGTCTACTTGATGAAGCGTTAGAATATAATAGTCCGATGAGACAGAGTACAGCTGCTTTGTTGGTATGGTTTTTTGAGAGGAATCTACGTATATTGTTGGGTGCTGTCACATTTATCATTTAAACTCACTTCATTAAAATTCGTCAAAATTCCACAAAATGTTGTAGCACATAAGATATTTCAAGATTCTAATTTTCTTTATTTTAATGTTCCTTTTCTTAAAGTTTTATTTGAAGGGGTGTTTATCTAGCCTTGACCAGATCAGAAAGGCGTTTATCAAGCCTTTACCAAGTTAGGAGGGTGTTTATCTAGCTTGGACCAGATTAGAAGGACGTTTATCTAGCTTGGACCAAATTAGAAGGACGTTTATCTAGCCTTGGCCAAATTTGGAGGGCGTTTATGTAGTTTTGAACAAATTAAGAGGGCGATTGTCTAGATTTGACCTAATTAGGATGGCGTTTGTCTAGCTTTGACCAGATTAGAAGGGCGTTTATCAAGCCTTGGCCAAATTTGGAAGGAGTTGATCTAGCCATGACAAAATTAGGAGGGTGTTCGTTCAACGAGGCATTTAAAAGAAGGGGCATCAATGCAAATCATTACGGTAAGGAAATAATAGATACTGCTTCACTACAGATCAGGTTGTAATATCAGCTGGTCTAATGCTTCATGGAGGTAATGAGGGCCTGCACATTTAATAGAAAAGCACTTTGTAATTATCTACCGTCTCTGAAAATATCTGGCTCATTTAGATTGTGTGCACGTTTAAAACAATTTTAAAACTGTAGAACTCGTTTGATGAAAAGATTAATTCTGTGAAAATATCGCAAATTTTGGTTCGAAAAGTCATTGGTTGAGATTAAAGATCATCAAGTGGTCTTCCCTGAAAATATTAGAAGAAAGCTATTGTATCTGTCTTCCTTTTGTTCATGTAAATAATTATAATTTATGCATGACCGAATTCTTAAAATACCTAAAACATGTGACATGGCGTCATCCGCAAAACATCGAGCTAAAAAATGATCAGTTAATAAATTTTGTGTTAATTCTTCAATAAGTTGTTAGTGAACTACACAACAATTGCCAGCTCAAAATGTACTCCCAAATTCCATTCAAAATGTCATTCATACCCCTTTAGTAACGCACATGCTGTTGCAAGGAGGGAGCGTGTCATCTCGGGCAAGTGCGTAGCTATTCCGATTTGATCATTAAAGGTTTCGAGCAAGCTGATGCCAACGACGTTGTGATAATAGGGTTAAAACAAGAATATTCTATCGCACACTTATTGTGAAACCGCAGAAGTTTATATTTTAAGCTTTCATGTGACTTAGATTTCATATGAATTTCGTTTTATTATTTCATTTATCCGTACACGTCTCCTTTCGGCACTTAATCTTCGCTCATACCTTACTCAGTTATAATCTTACTGAGCGACCAACATTAACTTTTCACTTGTTTTGCAACATTTACCGATGTACCGTACCAACCATTGCAAGTGTGCTAAATGAAAACTTTTTCAAGTAAAATTTTGTCAATTATCGATTTTTCGGCGCGAAAAAAACTGGTCCCTTAAAATTTCGGTGTGATTAATTTTAAGTCAGATAGATCCACGAAAATTTAAACAGAACGACGTTTTTCGTAATTACTGTAATTCGGCTGAACTCCTGTCAGAAGGTCATTGTGTGTTTTAGATGGGCTGCCAGTCATCCATAGTCATCTTGAATGTCATTGGCGGGTTTTAGTTAACGTATTATCGTTATTGGTAGTGCTACACATAGTTTGATATAAGTATAAGTTTAAAAATTTGAAATGAAATTTGCTTTTTGTCAGACACGTGTCGCAAGATATTATCTGTCTATAGTATAAAGTACGTTTAGTATAGGGTGAATCAAGCAAAAGAAGGAGTAGTTTTGAAATGTTGCTCAGGAAAAACTCTAAGCAAAGGTTGTAATGAAGTGCTTTCATTCCCTTTCAAACTGGCTTGTTGACGATTGGGGTGAATTATCCTTAGAAGTTTTTTTTTCAAACTGTCTCCTATTTTGTTAGGTTTTATTTTAAAAAAAATTCCAAGTGCGTTTTATTCATGAACTTTTTTTTTGAAACTGTCTTCTGTTTTGTTACGTTTCACCTTAAAAGCTTTTTTTCAAAGTGTTTTCTAATTTGTTAGGTTTCACGTAAAAAAAAAATTTCAAAGTGTCTTCTGTTTGGTTACCTTTCACCTTAAATTATTTTTCAAAGTGTTTTCTAATTTGTTATGTTTCAAGTTAATTTTTTTTTAAGAGTCTTCAGTTTTGTTACGTTTCACCTAAAAAGTTTTTTTTTCAGCGTCTTATGTTTTGTTACTTTTTACCTTAAAAGTTTTGTTTTCAAAGCGTCTTCCGTTTTTTCACGTTTTAACCTAAAACTTCTGGATGAAGACGTGTTTTACCTGCTTAGAGTCGGCGTTTTTTAAACATGTTTATCCCTCATAATATTCATTCCCACTGTACACTACTTGACCGAGTCATCTTACCTTCTTGTGATCGACGTATACTACTGCTGGTGTTGACTCCCCTTTTATGTATGCCACTTTGATGGCTTGCGTCACTGGAAGATTCCTACGTTGAAAAACAAAATAGCATCATCGAAAGGATTAAAAGCGATGCAGTAATATAACTTACCAAAGACCTTCATACCAAAATCAGGAGGATAACTCTTTAAGGTAGTTCATTCCATACAGGGTGTGGGGTGTTAAAATAAGATGTTTACTACCTCTATCACTACAAGACCTGGGTCTATAAACAATAGGTAGGGATTGATACACGCGTAGGATTGATTACAAATACCCTGTGAAATGAAACGGGTGGTGAAATGCTTATGTTAAATCATAAGCAGATCTAGAGTTCAAACTAGATTTTACCTAGTTGAATGCCGCTCTGTTTCGTGATGATATATCACCCAGACATTAGATAAAAAGAAGAGAAAAAGCATATACTCAAAGCTTCCAATAAACTGCCCGAAGCACTTTTACCATAAAATCCTCCAACGATCCTAAACCGGGTAGCATTTGTGGCTCAGCCAGAAATCGAATGCTTACATGGTTTTCACGTTAAGGTAGAATCCGAACTTCTTTCTTGAAGCCTTTAGTTTGATGGTATGTTAAAGAAAAAGATAAAGCAGGATATTTTGTATCACTCACTAGGGATGCCTTACTACCACGTTCAAACCTTAGTTAGCAACTAAATCCCTGCTAGCTATTAAAACATTTGTATGTAATGCCTGCAGTCATAAATTGAATAAAAAGCAACATGTTCCCATTAAGTCCATATTTACGGTACTTCAAATTAGCATTCAGTGACGTGCTCCATTCGTTTACAATATAACCGGGGTCATGTATTGTGATTTCATCAGTTCGTACAGCACTCTTAGAAACTTGCACGTATATTACTGAGATGTTTCTGAAAGTACATATTATTTCCTGGGTTATTCTATTACACGAGCATCAGTTAAACAGTATCTGGGAAAATTCTAGTCAGTAAGTAAATAACCGCACTCGGGGCAATCCATTCAACAATACTACATAGTATAACCGGCAATACGCTGACTCAAGAAATGTTTTTCTTACAGCCACTAAAAGGTACAACAAGGTCTAAATATTTTTATTTCGTACAAGCAGCTACAGCATTTTACTAACATTACATTTGCTAGGTAACGTAAATCATCACAGTACTCAAGTAATCACGAATCCATTTACAGGTCGATCAATGACGTTTCGGCATTGCTCGTTCCAGTCCATACTCGACTGACTGTAGGCTTTTTTTATGCACTATAACGGCGATTAGGAAGACTTATTTTCACAAGCACTTGCTTGGCCACGTACATTCTAGATATTACAGGCTCTGCCCTGGTACTAGGTGTGTACTTGCTTCCCTCGCCATCTTGATGGTTTGCCTAGCTAATGCGATGTCTCATTTTTGCTGCCTGTTGAGAAGTGAAGGTTTATGTATAAAGAAAGAAGCTCGTTGTAGTGATACGCATTCTAGCCGGCCTTATACCGATTGGCTTAGTAAGGCTCTACATTACACTGAATCCAAATAAAGATAAACAACGGCCACGGCCATAGTGTATAGTGAATCAACTTAAAATAGTAGGGCAGATTTCTCCCTGAACACTGCTTGCGCCTTAAAAACCCAGAGTGAATCATTGTTGTTCTGCGTAAATTCAGTCTTGCTTGTCAACCTTGTATGAACCGAACTCCATCAGTCTAAACTGTATTTTCTACGCTATTTTGTTTCAACTAACAGAAATTGCCCAACATATGTCAACCAGAACGAATATTCATGCCACCTCTCTACAAAACAAGTAACAGTTTAAGTTTCTACTGCGCCACTTACATATCCATCCATGTCAAGGAGACGTCAAAAATCAGGTCCGTCTTCGCCATGTTTGCAAACGAATCTTCAAAAATAGCCTCTTCCTGTCGTCGTTTAAACAAAATCACAAAGGGTTTTCCAGCAGACACATACATAGGGAAAGTGGTCATGGTTAGTTCACCCTATAAAAGAACAAATGATATGAATTAATCACTGATGACATTTACAAAGCAATAAAAATCACCACATAATAAGAATGGACAGCAGCTTGATTGAATACATGAACGAAGAAACGGGTAAAGGAATGAACGAACTTGCTACTATAAGAATAAAAGTATAAACAAACGCATTAATTGGCAAATAATGTATTTAAGCAAGCACGGGCGCTAAATAAAAGCTCTTAAATAAAAACCAACATCAAAAAAACACATACGTGATCAACTATCACATCAGATATTGATAAATGGCAAGGAGTTACAAAAAACATTGTAACTACATAAAAGCACCTGAATTGACTGATTTAGTAAACATACTAGAGTCGGTTGAATAAAAAGGGTATACGTTAACGTGCACCACGCCCCTTAATATATCGAACCTATCAACAGCCCAAATGCTATTTACTTCATGGCAAAGCTATGTATGAGATGACTATTAGATTACTGCTTGGTTGTAAAATCGGCTTTCACTCCATATTCTTGCAGAAGCTGTCAATCTTGGGGTTTTTTCCAATGAATATTAACTGGCCATGCCAACAGTGATTTTATCTAATCAAGAAGTTTTCACATTGAGGCTTAAGGCCTCCTGGGGGCGCAGATCATGACTTTCGGCTGTGAAAATCTCCACCACTCTCCAACTTTTATGCAAAACTGGAGTTTTAGCAGCTTTTTATTTTGTTAAATCTGCCACAAGTATGTAAAGCGGGGTACGGTGAGGATACAGCTTCCACCTTTGTATTTGTCTCGAATCAACTAAAATTTACTCTGAGGGTGTAAAAATCTGGGTTTATTTTACTGGACGACATCGTTTCAGAAATTGACTGTGACTTTTGTCCTTTCTAAAACAACCTATGTTCTCCAATAATGTTGAAACATCAAATAATCACAAAGTAATAGTGGAAACCGAAGTCTCTTTTGGTTAAAGTCTCTTTTGGGTAAAGTTTCTTTTGGGTAAAGTCTCTTTTGGGTAAAGTCTCTTTTGGGTAAAGCCGATGCCGTAGTACTGTTCTGTGCTCGATATCATTGAGAAATTGCAAATCCTGTATCTACTTTCACTCGAATCTTACAGGCATGGGGCTTAGCAACTAAAAATGTAACATTTTATACGGTGAAAACGGATTACCTAACAGTTTTACTATTGCCGTACAGTGACCAGGTCTAACAACTTGCAAATACTTGCTCTAACTGTTTCTGTCTGTTAACTGCTTAGATTTGACTACGGTACTATCCATGAATAAAGTTCTCAGATCGTCTGCAACGCAGTAGGGCACCATTTCAATGTCCGAATGACCTACTTATTACGGCAACGAGTACACTTCAATTACATACAATCGCTCTCATCCATGTGGCTCCCCGCGTCCTTACTTAAACTATTTACGGCGGGCAGACAACCGCAAACAAGAAATATACAGCTCCATTTAGCAATGCCGATAGTTGAACAGCTCTTAAATGACTTTCGGATGTCTGATCCGCGTATCTTATAGCACTTTTAGATGATACTACAGGTTTGTCGTTCAGAGCGTCTACACAGTAAGGCACAAAATGATAACGATCGTGCAAAAGTTTAAAGAACATGCTAAACAGTACAACAACGAAATTCCTCCTCTACTTACAAACGATGGTACGCCACTTCGTTTGACAAACTTGGTTAAATTTTCGAAAGTGAAGTCCGATGAAGTACGCTGTCTTCTATAAGAATCTGCACGGTTGAAGACCAAAACATTTGGAACCTTGACACCAAAGTGTTGAGAGCTGCAATAAAGAGATACACAACATCAAGTTTTTTAGTTCGCTCCAAAAGGATCACGGCTGGAATCCAGAGGATTTTTATTAGTTAGATTCGAATAACCCAAAATAAACCAAAGCTAAGTCTACATGCAAATCTCCAATTATCAATCAGCAAAACTGGCAGTGTCCTGATGGTCACCTAGTATTTGGCAATATCTTCGCAGTCTGCCAGTATCTACCAATATCGGCAAAGTAGTGAGTGAGTAGGCCTTGTGAAGCCTTCTTAATGGATCAGATATTTTGAAGAAAGCTTCTTCAAATAACCAATACACAAAGGAACGACATAGCAGCAGTGAGGAATTGACCATCAATCATGAGCTGTAAAAAATACCCGGGATGACTGTTTGGGACTATGAAAATAGCTTCCCGTTAGTACAATGCAATTGCCACTGACTATAAAACGAGCCGTAACATACCTCTTGTTGGTAACGTCTCCAATCGTATATCCAAACAAATATGTGCCATGAAACAGCTTCGCAACAGATACAAACATTCGATATTCTGAAACACGTGGTAATAAAGAAAAGAATTTAAGTGTTATTTAATACGTTTGTTTATGATAAAGAGCATCAAAATTGCACAAAATAGCAAATTCATCTCTTCTGAAAGAGCACTAGAGAAATAGAAAATATGTCACCACCGAGGAACGAACATGTGACCCACGCCTTCGCGGGCAGTGCCCTACTAACTGTGCTAGGTGACCTCTATTGTTAACATACCCTATTCCTCTAGTCGTCACATTAGCTACTAATCATCCAGTGGTGGGCATCGACATCCATATCAACGCAATTGGAGACCAGTCTGTCTACGCCATACGATTTGACAAAGAAAGGACAGCCCTCCAGTCCGTCTATCTGTTCAAAGCCCACGGAACGTTGCAAAGAATGATCCAGAAGAGAGGACTTGAAATGTCAGCACAAAAAAGACACGAGAGAAAGAGAAAATATGTCACCACCGGGGAACGAATCTGTGACCCACGCTATCGACTAAAATCGTACTTACATTCAAAAGCTTTTTTCGTCTAACACTCCGGTCAGCATAACTTGACAGAATTAAATGGATAAGAAAACATCAACACCACCATTATCATTATCAGCATCATATTCGTCATCCTCCTCCTCCTCCTCCTCCTCCTCCTCCTCATCATCATCATCATCATCCTCATCATCATGACGTGTATCACCGTCGTAACTGTTCTCTTCATACAACCAAATTACCTCACATCTCCCTTTACCACCTGCGGCTGCCAACGTCTACCACAAACATATAATTACCACTGACTACACGATTATACGAAACCATGAGATGTGTAGACGAGATAGTCACGTTACGTTGCAAACTTACCTTCCGATTCTTCCGAATTAAGAAGACCTAATATTGAGACATCAGTATAAGACGAAGCTGGCGTTGGCTCATATCCATTCGCGAAGGAAACAGCCTGGCCGTCATGGAGTATTTTGGTAACTTCCGGTGCTTGGTATCTGGGTTGTTGATAATGAAACAAAAGTTTTATTTAGACAAAATAAGTACTTAAAATAAAAGTACCATAAATGTTTAACAATATAACAAACCTATTATTAGGTGATACAGAACGAAACAGATACTTACTGAACAACAGTGGGTAAAACAAAATTAAAATACGCAGAGATTAAAATGCAGCACTCTTTACGTCCTAGTAGAACGTTTTGCAGTCTGTCAGTCATACCTCGTAAATCGCCCAAAGATAACTGCATAGTGGGAAATCTGTGAAATTGAACACCAACATTCACATATTTGATTATCGTGTAGTAGTACGTGGCCCTTTCATTGCGTGATGACGCTTCAAGTTATGCCAAGCGAAAAAAGGGCCAACGAGGAATTAAGTCCATTTTCCCATTACTGTGACCGGTTCAATGCAAAATGACTTAATTTGACGTAGTGAAACAGAGTCTGAATTTCCCACAACTGCAAAATTCCAAAATTAACGTGAAAAGTGAGAAAGCAAGTTCCAATATCGACCACGTAAAATCATGACGTCCTAAACCTACGGCTGAGGGCAACGGCTTGAGGTGACTTAGTGTCAACACGGAAGTGAGTACTATTACTCGACATGACAGAGAGTTAAAAAACAACAGTGGTGAAGAAAGTATGATCAAAATTTTTAAAAAATCAAGGAAGTTAAACAGATACTTGGTAATGTGTTGGCTATGTATTTGATAAACATTTTAGGAGTAAACCCACGGCAAATGAATTTGATTAAATCCATTTAAATTGGGTGTCCAAAGCATATACAATCTGGCACGTGTTAAAGAGTCTAGGACTTTCTCTGATTGTATTGCCTGAAAACATCTGTAAGTGATACAATAGGATCCCAATTAAATTTCGCGTGAAGTTACCGTCTGATTTACGGAGCTCTTGGAAACAAATGCAGGTCTATCTGTAACTTAGAGCGATTCCTTACAAACATACATGATTCCTTATCAAAGTACCATCAACAAAATGAAAATAGGTACGAAGGCTACATTATCTTAACATCTAAACGTTTTCTAAAATCTACGAATTGTTCTCTTGCAGAAAAGGGAACCAATTTATTTATAGCATGCAATAATGACAAATCCACGACCAAACTCTTACTACAAAATACGAAGTAAAATACACGGCATTTATATCTGCTTTAGAGGGTTACAATATGCACCTACAATCGTACTGTTTTCATCAGATGTTGCTGAGTTATCACTCCTTTTAGACGATGTACCTCCTTTCCACTTCTACAGGAACGAGATAATAAAAAAGAAGATCCGAGTTCAGATCAAACAACGAGTAATACAGGAAGCATATATGATAGAAGCTAATCCCTACCCTTAGGTTCATATGGTTTTAAGTCCCCTAGGGATAATATAATTGTTGTGGCAGCTGTTTTTGTGTTTTTATTATGGTATCGATACTGGCAATAAAGAGAAGATGTAGATGATAATAATGATGGTGAAGATGATGATGTTTCTCATGATGGCCACGAGAAGGAGGCTGATGACGATCATGACGGCGACGTAAAAATTCTCTTCTTCTTCTTCTTCTTCTTCTTCTTTTTCTATTGGTGGTGGTAATGATGGTGACGACGACGACGATGATGATGTTCATGATGATGATGATGACAATGACGATGATGCTGATGCTGACGATGATGATGATGATGATGACGTTGATGATGATGATGATGATGATGATGATGATGATGATGATGATGATGATGACGATGATGATGCTGCTGATGTTGATGATGATAATGATGATGATGATGATGATGATGATGATGATGATGATGATGATGATGATGATGATGATGATAATGATGATTGCGACAAAACAATGATCAGGATATGTTGACGACGATCAACGATAATCTCGACGCTTCCACTACCTTATCTGCCATTTAAAATGAAAAGGATTTCGATCAAAACGTTTACCTGAATATTTTAATGGTTGGATAGAAGGTGATATTTTGCCGAAAACACAAACTATCCCAGTCGAAGCAATCCACCTTTCCTAATTTGGTGCTAGTGGTAGAAGCCACGGAGTCCTTCTCTGAATAAACAAATGAAAGGAAATAGATTAGATAATAACTCGTTCTGTTATCGAATGCCGAGCGACGCATGTGCGATGTGTTGGCTAACTTCCGTTGATTCTTACCTAGGGTCTGTGATACTTTGCTGTACACCTCTCGTATAGAGAAACTTCGTGAATCCCCTAAAAGTCAAGAGATTAAAGTTAAACACCTTTATAAAATCCGACGCCAAAATGGGAAATAGTATCCTAAGTACATCCTGACAGTATTTTCGTTTATAATGTGATATGCCCCCAAATTTACATGGCGTTCATATGTAAACTATAGACGACAAAAGAGGTGCTGGCTTCGAACACGTATATTACGACACAACAAATCAAAGCCGCCATGATAGCAGTCTCACCTTGGCCTACAAATTAAAAATTGTAGGCCAATTTCCTTTATTGCTTGCTCTCTAAAACCTCAAGTGCGTTAGTGGCAAAGCATGCCTTGCTTATAAAGATCAGATTTCACTAGTACTAGTCACAACCGTGAGCTGAAACCCAGAAAACAACAATCCATTCTCATCGCTCCCTCCCCCCTCTAAATTATACAACGTTCGCTCTTTTGATGATAATTTACGAGTAAAGCGCAAAGTTTTTAACCATTGAGCACCGCGGTCATCCTTCGTGACTCTGCCGCCAAACTACGCAGCTTTCCATGAGTCAGGCTTCGGAATGGGCCTCTAGGTATAAACGCAATATAACTCTTATTACTATGTTAGTGTCGAAAAGGCTTTGGAAAGAGTGCAAAACTACTTGCTTAACCAGACCATCCAGTTACAGCGCTTTAGTGGGTTGGGGAGGGGACTTATTCCCCCTACCCTTAGTTACACCCCTTACTCCTCACCAATGAATATTCAGGCTCAAGTATTTAGTTACACGTAGTATGTGGTTCACAACTTTAACATGTTACTCACTTACATGGCAGATAAAAATGAACCATCACAAGTTCCGTCGTCTTCAGTACGTTTTTGAAAGTGTCCTCAGTCAAAGCGTCAACATCTCCCTCTTTCCTTTCGTCACAGTCTTTGCAATTCTTTTTAAAGTTAATCATGTATTTTGACACTTCGTCTTCTTCTTTTGCGAGCACTATAATTGCAATTTTAAAAAGTTACAAGAATGAAAAAACATCGTTACAGCAAACATGGCATTTAACCTAACAAATTTGCACATTAACAACAAAAATACCAAATGTTGCTGCATCATCGTAATCATGATCCTAAGTTACCTTCTAACTTTTTCCTGTGACGGGCAATTGTCTCTAGTAAGAAAAGGTAAACATTATGACGATAGCTTCACATGAAAAATAGCCAAGATACCACAGGTCAGGAAGTTTTGGGAGGTAATTTGCTTTCGCCTGCGCTTTAGCAGCCAAATAATGATAAAAAGATGATGATGATGATGATGATGATGATGATGATGATGATGACGATGATGATGATGATGATGATGATGATGATTACGTAACATTTTTGTATCTAATCTTCTCTAAAATGTGCTTTTCTTTTACTAAATACATTACTGTTATCAAGATAAAAAGACTCATAAAATCAGTAATTCACGTTGTGTCATTAATTAGCCGATGATACTTCAAAGTAGGGCCTTTTAGGTACTTCCTCAATAATCTGTGACCCTTGTAATGGACTGTGGTCTGATCTTATGTAAAATGGAGTATGAGCGATTAAAATGTTTAACGAAAGTATTGATAACGCATTCTTAAATTAAGATACAAAAAAGAGTTTCTGAAACAATAATATAATGCATTTACAAATGACTGTATTTGGTAAAACATTGTCGACATGATGTTGGTTACAAAGTGACAGACAATGGGCTGCGGTCACGGGCATTACCATCGTAGTCACACATCCTTATGAATGGTAAGTTGGTCAAACGCTCTTCCAATCGATAGTCAAAAAAATTGTTTAGACTCTGGTTTAAACGACGAATGAAGACAACTTTTACAATATCATAACTTGCTTTGGTCATGTTCAGAAAAGACATACCTGGCCATATTCATGGCCGGAATATATGCTGCTCATAACAACGTTGTATCCTCATCCCCTGGTATGGAAAGTTGCGCCATTTTATTGTTACGTAATATAAAGCATGTAGACAAGTACGCAGATGGAATAGATGGAGAACTAAGATGTAAGTAACGTTGAAGGGAGCAAGAGCCATTCTAAGCTATATACATATATATATATTTATATATATATTTATATATATGTGTGTGTGGATAGCAAAAAATATATAATAGAAAACAAAAGCACCATATCTGTGGATTGAAGACAATGTATAACAAAATATAAAACATCATGTCTGTGGATGACAAACAAGGCATAATAAAAACGAAACATATATATATATATATATATATGTATATATATATAGATAGATAGATATAGCCAAAAATATGATAACACTAGCATTCGAAATCACAGTGCTCAATACAAAAACCTGTAGAGCATTCATAGGAATTAAGCAGAGAAAACATTATATTCTCTGCTTAATTCCTATATACATAGGAATAGCCGAAAGCAGAAACACACTAAATATTAATTAATGAATTTCCCCGTACCCACTGACTAGAGGAGAATTCGCGAAAGATTGACACTAAAATCTTCACCTTAGCTTTTGAGCCTTGATGGCTCAATGGTTAAGGCGTTGGTTTAGTAATCATGAGGGTCCAGTGTAAATACAAAACAGAATTACATTCTCTCCGGCTTCAACTTTGTCTTGGATAAGTGTACTTTCTTTATAGATGCTTTACTGAAAGTGACCAGCCCAATGAATGATGCCCAAGTCAAGGCTGCCTGGTGAAGCCTTGTCGAATCGGCAGAATCACTCAGGATTTCAGATACAGAGATGATACTCAGATACGGGAGAATCGCTCAGGATTTCAGACACAGTAAATACAAAACAGAATTACAGGGTCTCTCAGGCCTTCACTTTCCTTGGATGAGGGCGCTTTCGTTATAGATATTTTGCTGAAAGTGACCAGCCCAGTGAATGTTGACCAAGGCGAGGCTGCCTCCTGAAGCCTTGTTGAATCGGTAGAATCACTCAGGATTTAAGATACAGTAAATACAAAACAAATTTACAGTGTCTTAGGCCTCCACTTTCCTTGAATGAGGCACTTTCTTTTATAGATACTTTACTGCATGAGACCAATCCATTGAATATTCCCCAAGTCACTCCAGCTCCCTCTTTATTTTCTAAGGCTGCCTCGTGAAGTCTTGTCGAGTCGGCAAGATCGCTTAAGGTATCAGACGCAGTTAATAACATACTCTCAGTAATTTAACTATTGATATGCTCAAGTATCTTTTAAAAAAATTAATTTAATTTTTAATTTTTAACGACAAACGAGACCTAATATGAGTTCAGTGTAAAGTTCCTTTCAATTCACAATATAATCTTTGAATAGTGCTGGGATAAATTTTAAACTTTAAAATCCTTAACTAGGTTTTTTCTTTTCTCTTCGATCATTGCTAATCCATTTAGCATGCCTCCAACAGACGGAAGTGCAGAAGGCGGTGGGGATGTAACAAAAAGAGGAAGAGTGAAGACAAGGACAATGCTTCTAATCATTGTGAGACTGTGGTATTAGTCGACGAAGGACAAAAAGTGGAACGGTCGCCACTATTAGATGTAGAAAATGTTTGAGTTTTAATTCCTTATAGATGATTATGGTAGATTTTTATGCAAGGCATCGGTTTCCAAATCTTGGGAGTGCGACGCAATGGGGGAAGAGGGTAGGTATATCTAGTGGGACTGTCAACTGCTGCCACTGTTTAAAGTACGTTTTTATCAATGTTTGTGAATCTCTGATTCACTCAATGTTGTATTTGTATTCATGTCGAGTCAGGTATAGGTGATGCGTACGTCCTAGTAAATCAATGCTGACGTCACCTCAGGGTCACCAAAATGTATTCACGACAACATCACTAAGGATTGCCAATACTTTGTCCTTTATACACTTAGGCAAATTCATTTATAGAAAATCTTTGAACCAAAATGATAAAATTTTCTATCTTTTTGATGAAAAAATTTTTTAAAATGAAATTGAAGTCTCGGTTATCGTTATGTCATATATCGGAAGGGGCGGTGGTGTTGATCAGACTAGCAGCGTGACTCATCAAGGAGATGTTAGGTTAGTGACTTCAAATTATAACATGTCATTGAAGGGTAGACATATCGGACGTTACTAGGAGTTTCAAATCATGAGATCATGAGATCGTAAAGTGATTTCTTCGAAAATAGAAGTGTGACAACTTTTCATTACTGTTATGCCACTAGAATCAATTTTGTCCTTGGTTATATCTCATGCTTTCGTCTGTAAAGTTTCATTTCCAGTTAAGTCCAGGTTGAGACTCTTGCCCTCCCAAGCAGTGGCTGATGCCCTAGAATCGTTCCGTAATGTAATGGCGCGGAATATGTCAGTGTAAAGTTTTAATTGCAAGACATAAAGACCAGGTGTAATGTTAGTAACCAATGAAATAATTGGAGGCCGTGAAAACAGCTTTTTTCTTAAAATCCTATTAATCATTATGATTTTAAGCAGAACAACACCTGGTGAATCTTGCAATCACTAAAGGGCAGCGTTAAAATGAGATGAAGAGCAGAGAGGTATACATCCCCCTTGACGGGGAATATTACATAACAAGCAGTAATGGAAGAAGATCAGATGGTGTTCAAATTATTATTTATCAGCGTTGAGTGAGAATATTATCTTTCTACGAAAGATTGAAACCAGTATGACCGCAAATAGTGGCTTTTTGTTAAAACAAGATACTGATTGATGATCCCAAAAGCTTAGGGGGCTTATCTTGGCCAAGTCGGCAATTGTATGATTTCCACTTAGGTCATGTCTTTTGTTGTCAACAGGGACTGAAACAATGGTTTGTTTGGCTTCCGGCGAAAATCGATTCTGAATTATTATTTAAACGTTTCAAGTGACGTCAAAATCTGGCGAAATAACGCTTTAAAATCGATATTTTAGTGCATTGATTTTGCGGAAGGCGTCTGAGCAAAACGGCAATATGATTATACCATAACAGACAATGTAGAAGTTTCAATGTTTGAAATTTTCCAGGAACTGCTTCCATTCCCTACTGTAAGCCTGCAGGGGTCCAAGCCTTGGCTGCAAAATTCGCAGGCTGCAGTCGTAACCTACTTGCTTCTCTGGTGTTTCGAAACAGCCGATTCAATTCCAATATTTTATTTCGATTCCTGGTTAACTGGTATTTGTATGACTACCAAATCGGTCTTTGTAAGAGCTTAGCTTCTGAAAGAGAAACGAAACAAGGCTTTGCGTAATAAGCAATGTAAGCCATATGAATCTATCATTGGAAGCCATTTGCAAGCGAAGTGAAGTATTGAAAAGTTCGTTATGGAACGAAATTTGAAAATAGCGATGAGTAGGGAATTGATGAAAGTAAGCGTTTCACCAGACACTGGTCACAGCAATTGTGTGAAGTCAAGAAGTATTACTTTTCGCAAAGAATATTGGGAAAGGAGGGATTTTGGTCGGTGTTGAAGACGGTTCGGAATACCTCTATTGAGAGGTGTTTAAAAGATTAAAAAATTAGCACCTACCTCGGGACGCACTCTGATACTCTTACCTGAAAGTGGGTCGCCTCCGTAACAGGTTTGGAAACCGTCGATCAAGGGCAAACAAATGATTTATACGTCCCTAGATTTCAACTGATAGAATGTTTTAGAGGGAATAATGTCACAAATGCGAACAAAAAGTAGGCCCCCGCGCATTTGCCTTGGATTTTGTTTTCTCCAGTTTTTCTTACCAGAAAATGCTGCTTAAGGAGGCCACACATTCTGTGTTTCTTACCGTGTTACAGACCGTGGTTGAGATTGTCGGGAATCAATCACAGCGCAATTAGCTTCTACCCTGTATCCTGAAAAGGACTGAAAAATTCAGGCTTTATAAACTCAGATCTGTTCCCCGTTCTTGATGGAGAAAGATAATCTTAAACGCTAGCAAGGATGATTGCATTTACAAAAATCGTAAAGCCTCTGTTTCCAGGCTTAAATTTCCAAGAAATCAGCATGATATTTGTGCCAAATCTGATAATACCAACGTAAGAAAATTACAAATCCCGGAACCAAATCCCAGGGACGAGAGAACAGGGGCAGAGGGGGCCATGCCACCGCCCAAAGATTTGCCAAATTTCAATTTTTCCGTGACCACCTTTTCAGCTTTATCAAAATTGAAATTGATTGCGATCTGAAATTGTGTCACATTCAAAGCAAGATATGCATATCGACACGAAACTCACCTTTGCACACAATGACCAAAGGCATCTTTCAGACACGAATTGCTGATTTGGAAATATTTAAACTGAATTGCGGCCCAAAACCAACCTGCGAGATAGAGAAAACGAGTTTTACAGAACAGAAGCCCTTGCCACAAACTCAAGAATTTTACCGTAACAAATATATTTATACTCCATGAACTTTATTATCACTTTTTAAATCTCTAGGTCAATTTGGATGGCCTTTGGGCTTTAAATACTATTTGGGCTACGAGGCGCATGGAAACGTAGCTGCACTAAGTTTAGGTCGTGATACCACGGCATCGGTCTTTACTTACATGACACAAAAGAGAATCAAGTACTCAATGCTCCTTGACAGCAAAAACGACAGGCCTCCTTCCCTATAAACCAAGAGACTTAAAGTGGATTCCAGCTATCATAGATTCCGTTTACTCTTATGATGTTTCTTGCCGGGCTTCAAAATTTGTACTTCTGAAACTTGAGAATTAGGTGCTGCAAAGGCGTGAGCGCTATCACATGAGTGGCGCTGTAATGCGAGATTATGGAGTAAACGTTGGTGTTTAAGTGGAGCATGGGGGCACAATATTATTCGCGAGAGGGGTAAAATGTATTACAGTTTGGAGCCGATACAAGTTGACAATAGTAAAATTTTAGATACTTTATTGCAAGATGTAGAAAGACGATTTAGTAACTGTCATAGACTTTGTATTTCCTTGGTGATAAGCGAGTATTGATCGTATGTCGAATAATAGTTACATGTAGTGTCTACCTATTAAACTGGATTAGTAGTATAGAGTTTTGCGTTCAGCTAATGTTGGCCTTAAGGACCAACAACTGAAGAATGTTGGTGATATGTAGCCGTTCATCGTATTTCGTGCATCTATAGCTTATGCCTTGTCTTTCTGTCAGATTAAATTTCTGGTATAGGGTTTTACACCAAAATGTTGACTTGCAAAGAACGAAATGTGGAAACGCGTACTTGTTCATCATATCTCGTGTGTTTAAAATTTGTACCGTGTTGTCCTATGAAAGAGGTTTAATGGTGTGGATTTTTGTAGAATATTACACGTTGATCTTGTTTCCTCAAGTATAGAAATTCCGGTGGCCTGTAGATGTTCATCGTGTGGCGTAGGTTCAAAATTGGTGCCTTGTGTCTCCAGCGAAAGTTGCGATTCTCTATCGAAATACAGTTGCCTTTCGATAAGGTCGCTCTTCGATTAGTTTGACTTTCGCTAAGTGGAACCGGGTTTTTTTACCCTAAGGAGCAACCTGCCGATCGTAAGTAGAAGTGTTACCGAAAGGAAGCCGTGTAACGTGAAATACCGCCTGAGGTAAAGTTAAACTATTGCACCAATGCGTACTTTAACTCCCACTGAAGCCCCATAACGCTAAACGCCTACGGTATACCATTTTGGCTGCTTTATTGCCAACTTTCAGTAAGTGGAACATTCGCTTAGTGGATTTTACTTTCTACGGTCCCTTGCGAGTTGCAGTTATCGAACGGCAATTGTATCTTACATGTTAGGGATTGATAGAACAATCTTATTAGTGTGTTAGAGATTGAATATATTTTTGAGTGAGCATCTTTTATTTCTTATATCTTAACCACTATTATATATCATTAAGTGGTGAATAGTACGTTGTATCACACTTGCCACATGTTCCATTTGCGTGGTAAAGCAGAATCTCGCTGTATATGGGGATTCGCTTAAGATCACCGAATCACTTTTCGGTGTAGGAATTTTTCTTTGTATTTACCATCTTGTACTTGTATTCCTACGTATCACTTTGTTCAAACTAACTGAAAGTAGTTACCTCTAGATCCTTCATAGAATAGAAGAAACAGGACATGAAACTTTGTATATCTGTTGCCATTCTATATTTCCATTCTCACTGTCCCGATTGTACAGTAGCCTCGTTTAAGTCACTTGCTGTGTAGAGCTCCGTTGTAGGCGCATCCATAAGATTTGCGAATGTCTTTACATTCACGATATGTGAATATTCATGATGTCTCCTCTGCAGGTGCTTACTACTTTAAGCTCTTAAGTAGGCTCTACTCGAGAATAAGCGCCACCGACAGCACTAAGGGTGACAATAGATGGAGCCCAGAATATTGCCCAAGCAAGTTGCATAGACAAACGTAAGTCAAGTAAATTTTGGCAGGAGGCCGTTTTTCAAGCGTATTTCGTTGAAACTGGGATTGTTCTTTACGTTTGCGAGCTTCATGGCCGTTCGTTTCACTTTCCGAAATGCTTACTTTTGGTTGCTCGGTAGAAAGCGCAAGATGAAAGAATAACAGGTATTTGACAATCTATTCCTTATCAACGTTGTGGTGTCAATCACCTCGAATAGTATCTTAAGGCGCAGCGCTATGACCATAGCTCCTCGGCTCTTTGGCAAGGAATGGATGTAGTATCTGTTCTCATTGATGACAAATTCTTTCCATGGTGCGTGAGAGGCGGTCCTACTGGGCGGTTGAGCCCGTTTCATGGCTTGCGTCTCTGCTTGGTAGCCTAAATTGAGGGGCGTTGCCCTTGGACACCCCCGCTGCCTTTTATTTATCAGTTAGCCTCTTTGGTGACTTTTCTGTTTATTTAGGGTAGTTTCAATATCGGGCCTACTGCTCATCAGGGGTCTTTGATCGAGAGACTGCTGTAACCGTGGTATAACTACAAATAAAAAGTAGTCCCGAATAGGACGCCCGAAACTGTACCACAAAGACATGTCTTGACAGTATGAACAAAGAGAGACGCAACGCTTTTCAGAAAGTATCAAGCACTTTTGAAGTTATATGATGCGGATTCTGATCTCCAAAAGTGCATAAGAGCGGAATGTTGATGATGTAGACCAATGAGAGGCAAGAACTAAATGCTAACATGGCGACTAGAGAAATTTATCATGTTATCATCGGATTCGATAGCTCTAGAGATTATCGATAGTTACTAACGTAAAATTGTGCCACGGCGTGGGGCCTGAGTTCGAATCCGAGTGGTTAACTTCTTTATTTTCCCTTTCGTTTTCACAGTTATCATTTCGGAACCTCTTTTCTTCGGTGGAATCTTGCTTCTATCAAACGCAATATATTTGTCCGATGCTTATTGACTGATACGAAAATGTTGTATGTAACAAAATGTGAAGGAAAATTTAATGGTAAACAAAACAATGGTCGCCCAAGTTTTTGGAGGGGGGGGGCAACTTTACGCATTTAGAAGGAAATAACCAGGGCGAACAGCTCTTAAGACAGTAAGCGGACAACGTATATGTATATATGCGAACAGCTCTTAAGACAGTAAACGGACAACGTATATGTATATATGCGAACAGC
>JAAAKM020006971.1:2938830-2998932 GCA_010016025.2 Alatinidae sp. Z8VKAUB7J3 | reverse complement strand
ATAATACCTGATTGATGTTCTTTACTGCCTGTCGCACTCGATACATTGGCGTTGTGACGTAAAGGACGGCGATTGCTAACTTAAAAATTTATCATTACCGTAGCAATATTCTTAACGAAATAAGTAATAGAATACTCGCATTACTGCAGCGCTTCGGTTTGGTTGTCTGCGAATTTGTGAAATGTCACATCCTCTTTTAAAACGCTGGGCTGGGTCATCCCAGATGCGCAGATTTCCCACCGCAGCTAACAATCGTCCTTTGTGTGTTGTATTCACTTGACTACCTTTGTCAGTAATGTACCAAGTGCAATTCTGGTGGGTCTGATTCGCGACAAGGAGTTGATGATTCTTCCAGGGTTCAAAGCCAACCTTGATATCAGGGAATTGTCAGGGAATTTTGGACAAATTCCGGGGAAATCAGGGAAACCTGAATTAAGGTGTTCGTGTCTTTTTCAGTTAATGGGATTTCTATTTTCCGAAGGAGTGCCTTTTCCGTAAAATTGTTTTGAACGTCATTGAAATGCGACTGTGAATGTCATGTGATGTATGACCTTGGTTTAACCACACCGGTGTAACAGGCCTTCATACAATACATGACGTATCATATAATGAAATTTTTTGTAAATTTCGTTAGGGAAATCAGTGAATTATTAGAAAAGTTTTTCCAAAGGTGACGCTGGGAACCCTGTCTTCTAAAAATAGTTTCCAATCCAGAGTCACTGAAGATTACTAGACTGGTATAGGTAGTCCAATTTTCCCTACCCAAGTATGGCAAAGTCAGTAGTCCTCTAAAAGTCGTTGAAAAATAATGGGGATGAGTATGTCACGTTTGGGCAGCTCTGTTGGGCGACGTCATTGCCATATTTGATAACTGCGGCAAACCCTTGGCAATCTTTCTTTCAAATCAAATCAAATAGACGCTTCTAAATCAATTGCCGCTGGGAAACGTCAACAAATATAAGCGTGAAGGTACAATGTAAACCCGATGACACGTTTGAGATCAGCCCCTTTGACGAAGAACCGTTCTTAGTGCTGGTCCCGTGATTCGTAACGGAACTCGAGACGGTCGTTTCGTGCAGAAGGCAATAAAGAGTAGAAATAATTGTGTTAATGTATGGCATTTACTGTAATCAATAGTCTAACTAACTAAGGTGGTGACGATGGGATCTTTATCACTTAGTAAAAGAGTATAAAGTGTTGATAGTTTCTAAGAGGTGCTAAAGACACAGCACTTAGAAAATTTTAACTTTGGTATTGTCAACAACACTTAGCAGCCAATGTTAAGCAGGTGTACAGCATTATCTACGGAAGAAACAGTGACAACTTGCAACTATATATTTTGTATCAAAGCTCTGACATATGCAAATAACTCTGAAATGCGGGTAGTGGAATACATTTTCAATAAAACTCCTAAATTCATTGTGTTTTTCTAACTGGTTTGAACTTTCGCTCAATGTAAAGCTGACAAGGTTTACTCTACAACACAGGTACATTTTAATTGTGCTTTTGTTTGAAGAAATTTAATTATTTTGCACGTATTACCCATATTTTTATACGTATTGAGGGGATTCAACAGTGTAAACCATTTTTCGAGAAAACGGTTATGCTACGGGGTAGAGAATAAAGTCTGAGCCTCTGCAGAAAACAAATATCAAAATGTAGTCAACATAAAAGGTAAGAAAAACATTCATCTGCGAATTCAAATAATGTGCAGCGGACCAAGCAGCAAAAGTACTCTGTGTCAGCTATCATCGCAAAAGTGCATTGCCAAGTGTTCCAAAACCTTTACCATTGTTTAATCGTCTTCGCAATATCTCTATCAAAGATCCCTGATGAGCAGTGGGTATTTGGGGCGCCCAAGGGCGACGCCCCGCAATTGTGCTACCGGGAAGAGAAGCAAGCCATGAAACAGGCTCAACACCCCAGTAGGACCGCCTCTCGCGGATTATGGAAAGCATCTGTCACCAATAAGAACAGATACTACATCCATTCCTTGCCAAAATGTCGTCTTCGCTGATATTTTGAAGCTCCTCTCTTTGTTAAACTTTAACATTTCCATAGTTATTTAAAAACCGTCTGCAAAATTTCAAAACGAAACGGTCCGAAAATTAAGAAGCTTCGACTGCTATGGCATTTGTTTTTTATTTGAAAAGTATAGAAAACCTTGACTTAACATTTTCATTGGGAGACAACTACCTTATTTCCGAGAAGTCCCAGTTACTACTAGCTTCCTTTAATTAGAACATTCGTTGATCTAGAAAGATTATTTCTCCCCCTCAACGTCCCACGTCGCCTTCTTATGTCATGTCGCTATCACCTTTTGAAGTCTTCATAATATGCCCAAAAGTTTCCGTTGTCTTCTCTTGTTGGTTAGACTGATATTCTGTTACAAAAACCAATGTGGTCATGCATGATGGCAATAAGGTTAAGAGTCGTACATTTTTAAGATACTTATAAAAACCTGAGAAGAACTTTGTTTTCATCACCCAATAGTACTACAGATCCCTCGTGTCTCACATTCAATATTAGGTAACACTTGATATCGTAAGTCTTTCTCTGTTTTTTCGAATATGCAAACTGGGAATCAGCAGCCGCACTCCAAATACTCAATCTATCCAGTTCTATCCCATATCATCTAAGCTTTATCACTTTGTTTCATGTTTCCGGGAAATGAGTACGCATTGACAGTGATCTCATCAAGTACTTCTGTTTGCCTGGAATTAGCGTCCAGTTTTAAACCTTTAAGCATGCATACAAACGGCTTCTTTTAGTTCAAATCTTGGCCCCAGAGCTCGAAGTACAACTTCGACCAGGCTCATCTTGCTGCGTCTTTGAGTCGTGACTCAAACCATCACTCAGTTCTTGATACAGGCCAGGCTGCTCGAACGATCGCCAATAAATGAAGCATCAAGAGTTGCTAGATATTTTAAGCTTCCTGGCTTTGTCAAAGTTTGGTGGAGGGTAGGGAAACATTTTACGGGCCGGGAAGTAATTTTTACCCGAATTTTATATGGGATGGTGCCAGAACCCCCGGAGAAACCCCTTTCCCTTTTGGAAAGAACGGACCCCGAAGAAAAGTCCCATTGTTTATCAGGGAGGCTGCACTGAGAGATTGCCAGAACACGTGGAGGGTTCACGCGTGGAGACTAGTATGCCGCGGGAACGAAATAACTTAACTAGGAGGATTTTAATAGATAAACTTTATCGCTGAGTTTGTCAACAGAGACGCAAGGCTATTTAAGCTGCTAATTTGCATAAAGGGTTAACAATGAACAAATCCGGAAGGACCATGGCCAGCTCATCGAAGATGAGGGGTCATAGATAGTGTATAGGGAGTATAAGAACAGTGTAAAATTTATGCTATCATTAGACTTCATTAGACCATAACTTAGTAGCTATGACTTCAAGAACGAAACTGAGGAAAGTAGTAAAGAAAAAGCAAAAGAGAAAAAGTCGAAAAAATATTTAGGCCTAAATAAGTATTAAGATAACGACAGTGATGGAGGAAAAGTGAAGCGTAGACATTGAAACAAAGAACTGAGAAGATCGACTGGAAAAATTATATGACGGAAAGAGATAGAGGAACTGGAAACGAAAAGAAGGCCAGTTATTTCGTAAAATGGAGTAAGACAGATAATGGAGCAAAATTGTCAACAGTGAACAAAACTGTTACTATCGCATGAGAACCAAAGAAAGTAAAAAAAAATGGGAAGAATATGCTGAGGAGCTAAATAGACAGAGAACTCACCCAAGAGAATCTGAAACTAGAGCGCAATGGCAATGCAGAGGAAGATCATGAAGGCCCAGACATTCTTGTCAGTGAGGTAAAAGAAAAGCTTGTTGGAATGAAACCTAAAGAATCAGGAGGAAGAGGCAGAATCCCTTCAGAATTGCTAAAATCTCTAAAAGAGAAAAGTGTAACAAAACTATTTAATATCTACAAGAAAAAGCATGACATAAGTGAGTACCTAAACACTTAATAGGACTGGAAGTGGTGGCAATATGGAAAAGGAAAAACACTTCTGAATGTAAAGAATATAGAATTCGATTAACTGTAAATAATATACCCTTAATTTTATCAAGAATATTAAAGAGACGAAAAAAAGCATCTGAATATGCTGGGAAGTCATATTTTGGATTAAGAAAGAAGCTGGGACGCCAGAGGTATTGGGTATCATGCCAAGGGTATATGAAAATATCAGTAGAACATAACAATGAGGTGTTTAATAGATTCGATCTCAAAAGCGTTTTTGATCGGTTGTACTGAGTAAAAATGTTTAATATTCTCAGTGTATTATGATTGAATTGGAATGGTAGGGGTGGGGACGGGAATCTAGCGCAAGAGTTAGATTAGGAGGAGAAGAATCAATACCGTGTACAGTATTATTGACTAGAGTGTGAGCCATAATCGCTTCCCTATGTGCTATTTTTAATCTATCATAAACGAAGTATTTAAAAGGGTAGTAGGAGCATTTATGATCGAAGGTGAAGTTCTGAGAGATGTAGTATTTGCAGACGACCATGTACTATCAGCAGCAACCGAAGGGTGATTGCAGCTTATGCTTTAATAAGCATGTCAATCAGACGTAGTATGAAGATTAACATAACGGGGAAAACTAATAAAAATCCGAAGATATACGGGGTGCACATGGAATATAGCCTTGCCTAGATAAAGCAAGTAAGGAAATTCAAATATCTGGAAACTCTCATATTATTACAGATGTTGGGAGATCTACGTAGACAATAGTAAAATAGTCATGGCGAAATAATGCTTTCTTTAGGCGAGGGAAGGATTGGAAAGAGGAGAAACGAAAAGACCTGTGCAAATTCTGGTATGGGGTGCATTGACGTAGCTAAGATGTGGACTTTTAGACGTTTAGATTGAAAACTCGTTGCATTTGAGATAAAGGTAAGACAACGAAAATTAAATGAACTGCATTAAAAGCAATACCATTTAGAAGGTATTGCAGGTAGAAGAAGAAGCATGGTCATTGATAAGTATCATAATATCAACAAACAAACGGGATTAGACATGTCCTGAGAAGAAAAGTGATGTAAAAAGAAGTGATTGAGTGTAGATTGATGGGCAGAAGATGGAATAGACAGCCAAGAAGAGGAAATAGGCTAACCGGAATAGAGCAAGGGCCTTTAGACTCTTTGAATCTATATTCTTCAGGCGATTAAAACTATCTTGACTACTTTCTTTTGGTAATTTTTCTTCTCCCTTGTAAGAAGGACTCATTCTCTTAATACACTCTTACTACAAGAGGCTAAGGAGACTACTATACCTTTACACAGTTCTTAAGTTTGATACTCGTAACCCGGCTTGTATTCGGACTGAATATACGAGTAATGTTGATTAATCCATATTGCTATTTGTCATTGCGATTTTTCACCAATCAGCATATAGGTAATTTACTTTACTTTTAAGTTGAATACTGAGATAGCACAAATTGTATAACTATAAAGTGATCATGGAGAGGTTGGGTAGCAAACACGTAAAATCTGTAGCCTAATCTAATGTGCCGTACGTTTCATTAATCCCTATCAAGTATCATAAGATTAACGACACGCCACTCTTGTGATACGGGGCTTGAAGGAAAAGGCGGACTATGCAGGACAAGGAATACTGTAAATAACACTAACTATGATTAGGCAGATAGTGAAACGAAAGAAAGGGCTTATAGGCCGCCGGCTGAAGGGCTCTACGAGGCCTAGAAAATGAATTATGGGCGCAATTGATAGTAAACGCAGACTCAAGGGAATGGACGAAATAAAGACGAGATGTATCAACTGAGGCTACCATTGAAACCAAGAGAAAGCAGAATGACCAAGAGAAGTTACGATCCTTGACAAAATTACATTTGCCCTATTTTAAGGTAAACAATTGGTTCATTTATTTATTTACTAGCAATAAACTAAAATTATTGAGGACGTTAGCAAAATGCATTAAGTATTATCGAATTCCGCTCTTCGATATTGTTATTCGGTCTCCTCAATTCACCAAATGGCAAAGATGCGGCGGTCCCAATTTTAGATAAAAGAAAAATCTTATACAGAGACATCACAACCCTCAGTAAGTAAAATTAGTATTGAAATGTATATACTAACACTCTCCACGATATCTTTGTTTTATCTTTGTTTATAAGAGTCATTCATTGCCGATGTCATCATCATCATCGAACACTTTGCAGCTTTCCTTGCTTTCACCACACTCGAAACGCATTTTTATTCAACGTTTGAAGGCAAACTAACTCGGCAGCTCCATTAAAATAAGCAATTTTCTATAAAAGCTAACCTGAAACCTTCAGCTCCTGACGGGAGGATTTGTTTACATAGATTAGATATCGCATACCCACTGTATAACCAATATGGTATTAAATGTGTTCACAGCATTAAATGTATTTTTATGGTTATAAAATCTCAGGTTCATAATAGTAAACAGAAGCAAAAACAGTCCTCAAATGTAAAAATTAGGTCGCATACCTTTGAACAACTGGCTGCGGTCTTCTTCTTCTCTCACTTTCGTCGAGAATTTCTTGTTGTGTTCTACCACTATTCACAATAAAGACAAAGTCAAATGAACCTTCGCCGACTATGCCTGTTTTTTTAGGTATTATCTACTAACCAATTTGCGAATCATGCAATATGCGTATCTGTGTCTCACATGTATACACAAGGGATTCAACCTCATGTTTATTATGACGTCTTCTACTGATCCTTTTTGCACCACGGCCTAGCAACTTGAGTTCTCACTTAACTCAGTCCAACCCTTAATAGGTTCCAGATCCCTTGACATAATTTGCGGAGCCAAGAATGCGGACCACTGCCATGGAGAACTTAGATGTTTCTACATTCATAGTTTGGTCGCCTAGGCTTGTCACCTTTTTTTAAAATTTACATACACATTTATTCTTTAAGGGAGATGAAGAACCAATGCAATTTGAAAAGCTCCTGTTGTTATAATTATAACTATAATTATAAATATAATATCGTTATAATTATTATAATAAATTAACATTGGTAGAATTGACTAGTAGAAGTAACGTATCTCTGCACTATATTATTAATGGAAGATTTTGCTCAAGGGAGAGCATCTTATTCGAAACGAGGTTTAACATAATATCCTACTTTTGCGGGGATGTGAATTGAAGACATGTTTTAAATGGCGAAATCATCAAAGAAGGAACCTTATTTAACAGAGAGCTCTGTATATACAAGCAGTTTTTACTCACTGTACAAATATCATACACTTGTTAATGCATCTATGAATCACAGAAACGGTACATTACTCATTTATTTGGCTACACATCAATGCGCCTCTTGTACCAACTCTACCTATGCGGTAGCCGTTATCATAGCGGAACATCCTTGATAATTTCCTTTTCAAGTAAAAATTTGATGGCGCTCGACATTTACAATTCCGCCATTAATCAATTTAATCCAAATTTCATACAATAGTCAATTGTCTTGCTCTTCAAAATAGCTACGAATTACTGGCATAACCAGTTTACAGGAGATTTGGGGGGGAAAAGTTCTTTCCCGACAGCGCACAGTGACAATCGCTTGTACGTACTAAATGGAATATTTCCTAAATTTGTAAACGTAACGGCTTCATCAGTAAGTCACAATTGAGCTCACCAAAGCTCAATCAGTAGAAAATCAACACAGCAATAAATGACACATTGTAGTCCATCGATATCAGGTTCGTCTCAAGAAGGCGCTGTGAAAATGGATGAGTTAAGGGTCCAAAATCACACTTCAAGAAAACTTGAAATCTAACCGATACCAGCAAATAATAAATATACTATTCTGATTACCTGAACCTGAATCCTGAACCCTTTTTGAAAAGGAAATTATAAGCGGACGCTGCCACATCATTTGCCTTTTCTAATCTATAACGCAAAAGACAGAAACACCTATATGTCTGAAGAGCAAATTAATAAAGATAAAGTTTCTATCATCAATGCCAAAAGCAGAGAGGAAAATATCCAAGCAGTCTGACCATGTTAAACACAAAATGGCTTCACATCTCCGATTTGAGTAGAAAATTAAGGAAATAGGGAAATTTGTATTGAAAATACGAACGGTCAATGCACCTACCAATATGTTTACGTGTTGTACCGTAAATGACCAACGAAGTATGCACTTTCAAATAGAGGACCACGCTCGAATACACACAAGAGACAGCACGCGCGAAAATTCGCTCATGCCAACACCAACTTCCATGGCAAAATCGTATCTTCGAAAATTGAACTGAAAAGTTTCCAGCAGTCATTTGACTTATGGCCTTTTCAAGCCTGACGGCATAATCTGTACCCTATATTCGTATTGGGTCACTTGTTCTTTCGAACTCTGGTTTTCTGTATGAATTATATTGTGTCTCGGATCCTTTTACTGATCATATTCAGTATGCATGCGTGTTTCCGTTTCCGTTTGCTGGTATGTTTGTGCGTTTGCTTGTATGCATTTGTATTTACACGCATGTATGTGTATTTGCACGCATGTATGTGTGTTTGTGTGCCTGTACGTATGTTTGCACGCATGTATGTGTTATTGTGTGCCTGTACGTATGTTTGCGTGCATGTCTGTGTGATTGCGTGCCTGTACGTATGTTTGCGTGCATGTCTGTGTGATTGTGTGCCTGTACGTATGTTTGCGTGCATGTATATGTGCTTGCATGCCTGTAAGTATGTTTGTGTGGCTGTTTGTCTATTTTTGCTAGCCTGTGCGTGCCAATGCCTGTCTATGGCCACCTCTGTTTAAGTTTATCAATTCCAAAGTGCCTTTCAGATATCTTGCGTGGCTGCCACAAGTTACTACTTCTGTTCGGAATAATAACATCGCCATAACAACTGGCAATTAACCTGAATGGTAGCAAAACACGTAGGAATATTAGGTACTAACGGACATGGTCCCTATAATTCCCCAAAACACATACCTAAAGAAAGTGTGGTGCTCTGCGCAGCACTTCCATAGGTTCTTCGCAGCTTCCTTACTTCCCACAGAAAAGACGTACTCCTTCTCTTCGTCCTATTAAACAGGAAATGAAAACTTTGACAACAAATTTGTAAATTCAGTTCACAGTGCCAAGAAATATTATTTGGCAAGGTGATATGTTGCCCCATCCTCAAGCAGGCAGTTATTGCAACAATTGGTGACTGACGTCGTAAATTGACAAAACAACTACGGAAATAATGGTAATAACGTAATCCATGCCAAAAATAACGATCTGAATGATAGTAATGATGATGACGACAACGATGATAATGATGACGCTATGATGGTGGCATTGACGGAGATGGTTGTGATGGTGATGATGGTGGTGGTAGCGATAAGAGACAATAATAAAGTATAGACAATGATGCTTATGATGATGATAATGATGACGATGATGATGATGATTTTGGTGGTGGTAGTGGTGATGATGATGATGGTGATGATGACGATTTTGGTGGTGGTAGTGGTGGTGATGATGATGGTGATGATGACGATACAGATGACGATAATGATACAGATGACGATAATAATAAAAATAATAATAATAATAATGATAATGACGATGATAATAATAATTACGATGATAATAATAACGATGATAATGATGATGATGATTTCAGTACTGACAAGAATCTCAACCACATATCATACTTACAAATTTTCCTTGGTTAGCGCGTAGAATAAAGTTATTCCCTTTAAATTTCAGTTTTGTAATCTTTGGCCTAAAAGTAAAAGTAAATTATTATACAATGACGATCAAAACTTTCCATACCACACCAGATTGATTTAATCGGTAAAGGTTTTTCTAGCCTAAGGTAGAACCGAGACAGAAAAGTAAAGGTGCCTTCAAAGTCTGTTCATTCTTCATACTGCATCCCAAACCCCTGAAATATTGACTTCAAAACGTGTTGTTACTCTTATGGCGACATTTCCCCCAATCCAAGGCAATTTAAACGGAGACATTTCAACCGTCTACCAATAATGTCGATCTATCAATTATATGAGGAGCTGAATTTTGTTCTTACTGACTATTTTGATACCTCTGTAATTAGCACAAAACATCTTAATAATAAGGTGAAAGTCGGACCAGGTCAGCGGATGCTGCCCAAAAGGATAGTGCTATCGTGGGACAGTCAAAACCCCAACCCTTCTCCCGTGCAAAATCGTCAGAGAAAACTCCTCAGGAATACAGGAGTTAAATAGGAACGGATGGAGGTTGTGGTTGATTCGAAGGGTACTTAATCCATATGTGGTTACATTATGAGATTCTAATGAATATCAAAGGTTAGCTCTCTTGATCTCTATACATAATAGTGATATTGATTGCAAATGTCATCCGTTTCTCGAGCAGGTCACTTAAAAGTAGTCGTTTGCCATGACCCCCGAGACTCACACGCATAATACTGTACTGTTTCCTTCCTATCCCGTTGTCCTTAGTTCGTATACGACAATTGAGGGCCTTGTGTTTGCCCTTAGAGCTCCGTCTCTTACCAGTTACTTTTGTTCGAGACGTATTTTAGTTTCTGTTGTGAGCAAGTAGTCGCGGCCCATCTTGACATTCAATGACTTCTAACTGATATTTCCCCAGTATGACCTAATGATTAATGATCTGCCAGGATGACGTCCCCGTCTTAAAGATACCCGTGGGAACAAACCCCGACTCCAAAACAGTAACGACAAAAACTCTCCCTTCCCTTTCTCCTCCTCCTTTCCTCCTCCTTCTTCTTCTTTTGCTTTTTCTTCTTCTCATCGTCCTCATCCTCCTTTATTTTCATCTTCTCCACCTTTTTCTCCTCTACCTGCACACAAACTACCTTCCTCCATACTATGTTATACCAATCTCTATTAAATGTCTCTGCATTGTGTTTCACATTGCCTCTCTTCATTTCATGACTTCCAAACCAATGTTTGCTTAACGATCCTATTTTAGTGTTTCGGGATTTTAAGTGGAAATCATATAAATGTATGGCAGACTATTCTTTCCCATGAAACTGCGAAACGTGGGCGGGTCTTGCCGTCTTGTGGAAACTTCGTCGCGGTTTCGTAGCTGGGTCATCCATGAAACATTCCTCACGTTTCACTTTCTTCCAACGACAGAAACACCGCGTGGGTAAAAGTTGCGAATAAGAACGCAATTCATTTACATTCGTGTTTACATACTATTCACAGCTAAACAGTCACCTTTATCTACAAGAACTGTTACACCAGTGTTTTAACCACATTTATAAACCCATCAGCAGTCACGACCTTGCTTCTTCCTGACCAATGTGACTTACACCAGCTTTACACGTGGTCAAATGCACTTTCACTGAAACCGTAACTTTCATTCATGACCCCTCTTACGTTGTCCAAGTGAGGTAACAGGCACAATGAACATACAAAATATTTTTGATCAATGAATATCAAAAACGACTTGACTCCACGTTTTGCACAATGGATTCTTAAATTCCTGTACAGCCCACAACATGGTTCGTGTGGAAATGAAAGACGACGTTCAACGGACCACAGAATAATAAAGAAAGTACAACGAGCAGACGAGAATCTTAGTTTCAGCATAAAATATGGTAAAGCAGAAATTTTCAAAGTTGTTTTCGGCACGGAAAATCTTTGTACTAAAAGCGCCACGGCAAATCGCCAGCCAACAATATTACCAAACTGTTTAACTAAGGCCAAAAGCTTTGCTACTTACCAAATAAAACTTCCAATTTTATTTCTCCCTTTGAATAGCACCAGCCCAGTTGGCGTCAAACCAAGAAAATACTCTACACCATCCTGACCCTAGAATTAATAAAAAGTCCAGATCAATTTCAAGTGATAGTAATACCATAGTGAACCTACATGAGAAATGCTAGACTTGGATACGTCTTTTATTTCACATGTACAGCAATACCAAGAGGCAAGAGACAAAAACAATGAAGTATGGAAAATGGAAAATGGAAGAGCAACCATCCATGCAACCAACTGGTTTCGTTGGTGCAGATTGTCAAGACCTTAAAATCCTATAAGGATTGACTACCGTATTTCCTCAAATAAACGCAGCCATCTATTAAACGACGTACCTCTAACCGAACGTTCGCAATAAACGAAAACCCTTGACGCTTCAGCAAGAGGTGGAAAAGCTCTATAAAACTATAGACTTATACATTTTTACAGCGCAAAAATCTGGAACATGGCTATGGTCGTAAAGCGCTCATCGGATTCAGGGTTTACTTCAGAATATAGGCATTGACAGGATGGTGTCGCCTACATTCACGACCGATATTTCCGGAGTAGGCTGGTTTGTCCCAACTTTATGAAATATTGTACATCTTTTCAGAAGACCTTAAAGGAAACAAGGATTTACAATCTTTTCAGACCCTAGAGCATCAGCCTACAATTGACAGTTTAGCAACAATAAAGCAATTTTAAATGAAACTATGCTCCTGAGGGGCTGGGGCGAAAGAAAGAAGTGTACCTTCACAACAATCGAAAACTGGGTCATAGCTTGCACAGAGACTAGGGCGTGATATACAGCAATAAACGCCGTCCATGTTTATTGTCATATCTGTCCGTTTTCTGTAAGCTTAACAGTGAACTGCCCCTTGCAACTGCCACAACGGGTTGCCGTTTGTTTCCATGAACTTCACGTGGCCCCAGCCTCGTTTTGGGATGGAGTTGCACAATTGTGAGAAAAGCCTATTCTGTTGGTCGTCATGAGCTAACTGTCATTGAGGATTAAAACACTGTGAAATTCTAAACACAATGATAAGTTTCTCGTAACTTTACATAATTTCTCGTACTTTGCAAGGATTCCAATCATGGTCTTAGAACGGTTAGTCAGTTCCCTGCGATTATTTCATCCGGATGTGCACAATTGTCAAGAAGAAAACTCACCGATTTCCAATTTTAAGTATTTTTGAACATTTCGACTTTGATTCTGATACTAAAATTACGGCGCCTCAGAAAAAGGAGAACTTAAGTGCGACGTCACAATTCATTGGAAATACAATTTCTGTAATATTTTACACTCCTCCGTTATTCTTGTTTACATGGATATGTCGTCAAAATTTGAAAACGGTATCTTGGACAAACATGGCGATACAACCTCACAACATTTGAACCAAATCCTTATTACGTGACCACAGTTCAAAATTTTATGAACTGAAACAAATTATCAGTGTTTCCTTAAGATATTTTGGAAGTTTAAACTACCTTTACTCGAAGACGGAATGGGTTTTTAAAGTGATATTTTAAAGGTGGTCGATGATTGGTTTACCGCTCTGATAGAATAGAAGTCTGTTTCTTCGTTTTAACCGACTGAAGATGTTTGTGACGTCATCAATTAAGTGTTCTCTTTAGCTTACATTCTACAGTCGGTTATGATCAAGTGAAATGCGTAGGTACAGATTTTTATGTGAGAAACTGGGGACCATTAACCATTTAAAGTAATTTTCTATATCCTGCTATCAACATTCAAATACAATCTGATTAATTGAACTTGAACAAACTGACTAACTGGCCGATTAATTGGCTTCCGATCAATCGACTAATAAATTCATCATATATTCACAGAACTGGTAGCTGATTATTTCAAAGATTAATTGACTGATTGCTTGCTTGATTAATCGATTGATTGATTGATTGATTGATCAATTGACTGTCGACTGTGCAACTGGTGTGCTTGAGTGAATGATAGACCGATCAGTTGATTTATTGATTGAATTCCTGTCTGGTCGACTCATAAATTGACTGATTACTTCGTGTTCTAAGAAAACAACTTTGCAGTCTGTATTCTTACATTCTAATATGATTTTCTGTATATTTCACACAATTAAGCAATGTCCATAAATACAGAACTCCGATATACGTAAAAACTGTATTAATAAATACTTATAATCCTTCAATCACCTTTCATTAATACAACAATTCAACCATAAATCTCTTCATATCCTTATGTACAAATATCTTACCCGAACAGGATGCAGATCCACGCCATACATTTCCAACCATTTTACTCGTTCGAGAAAATTGTTTTCTGCATCCGAGGGAACCTGCCCCCTGTCAAAAATATAAAAATGATTATGTACATATTACGAAACAGTATTTGCCTTGTTCTAAACCGTATTTTACGGACACTTAAAATTTTTTGATGGATCGTAAACCAAAATTGCTATGCGCCATCTACAGCACATCGTGGTGAGACCATTTGACTAACACAACGCTGTAGGCTTCTTTTCTTCGCGCTCCTATAGTGGTTAAACGCCGATGTTTGGCGCCGGATGGACATGTATCCCGACATGACGAACCTGCCCGGAAAGTGCTTCTGCGGTACTCGGAAGGCCCCGTATTACGATGAAGACTCATCTGGAGATGGGCACTGGACACTCGAGCTCTGAACTTCGGGCTGCAATGATCGAGCGAGCGTCGCGGTGGACGAACGTTGTTAACCTTTCACCATTAAAGTGAGGCTGATACAAGAAATCTTGCACTGGCTTTTCGTTGATTTTGTAGCAATTCTGTTTCGTGGTTGTGAGGGCCCACTCACCCGGACACCGTATCTCAGTGGCATGATCGTTTTGGCTATGCGTTAAACGTGAGTTGACACGCTCCTAACCGCTACCCTTCACCTCCAAAGATACCTATGCCCAGAAAAAGGTGGACTTACCCGAGCTAAAAAAATACATTCAACACCTTTGCCAAAGAGCGATGTCTATTTTAAACAAGATATAGTAAAGAAAGGGTCTAGTTGATCGAAGTGCTCTTACAAACCTGCTTGGCTTTCCTGTTTACTATTAAGGTTAGAGTTAGCCCACGGCGTAGAGTGAGGGTTTGAGGAACGGCAGGGACAATAGCCTTGGCCTTTTAAAAATCTGCACATCAAAACTGTCAGTACTCTCGCAAATATGACAACAGGGGGAAATGAAAGAAGTGGGAAAGGGAAACAACTTCAAAAAGTAATAACCCTAGTCGGGTTAAGTAAGTGGTGGAAAAAACGTGGTTGGGGCATCGAGATTTATAATTCAGTGGGCTTAAAAACAAACAAGTTTGCCTCTAGCGAGTACAACAAATTTAAGTCACGTAATAGCAACACAACATGATTGTGTTACCGGCTTCCATCAATGTATAACTAGCAAATCATATTCATATTCAATTCAAATTCGACTTTGCAGAATTTATCCACTGTGTGTTCCATACCTTAATTTCGGATGAATTTCCGCGATTTTCTTCTCTAGTGCCTCCGCCTACAAGAAAATCATCATTGATGTTACGAAACCATGCAATCAAACAGTGCAACCACAAAGAAACACCCGTTACTCTGCTATCCATAGATGAAAACGGTGTTAATAAAACACTTGCTACCAACTGCGGGAAACTTTGCGTAGGTTATCAAAGGTGCAGCCAAAAGCATGGCATCGACACTGCACAAAAAAATTACGAAATGCTTTAACTAAGGTACAATCGCAGTTGAAGGTTTAGGAAATTTGTATGAAACACTTAGCAGCCCATCGTTCTCAGCTGTTTAGGAACGCAGTAAAACTGCAGGACATGTTTCTTCGGACGATTTCGATATCTTGTCCCAATGTAGTTCTAATGTAGTCCATTCGTGAAAGTCTCCTTATTTCTAAATTAACGCCTCCTTTAAACTGTCAGATCTCTTCACTATCTCTTCTACTGTTTTAATGTACTTAATTGTCACCTTCTACTTAATTACCTCGCACTTTTATTGCTTTTTTACCTTCTTTGTTTCGTAATTATTCTCATTAGACCCCCTTTTGCGTCATTTTGTCATTCTATCTTCTTAAAAACGTTGTTGATAGTAGCGTTGTTAAATTTCTCCGTAGATGATGCAAGTTAGCATTGAAAGCGAAGAAAAATATATACCGATATATCTCTCAAATTACGTGTCATTTCCTGGGTTTTTATATTCGCTATTCAAATTTGTATGTATTCAACGCACTACATTATAATATTCACTATACGGATTGTATGTAAGTCTGTAATAATGGGGAGGGGGTATGAATGAAAGATGAAAGCTCCAGGGGTTCAAAGACATAAACGAGTTCAGAACCATTGCTCTACCAAGACACCACATTCTGTCACTACGTTTTGTAACAACGAAACTATGAAACACATAGGGTTTTTTAAATATGCTCACGTCTCACCTGGTTTGGTATAAATCTAAATTCTGATACATAGCCATCAGTATGAAGAGCTGGCTCATAATCCCCTAACTCCGCTAAAAAGGAAAGATAGATGATGCACGGAGTTAATAATGGTACTGAAAGACGAGGAAAAGACAATTATATCACAATGACCGCTGACCATAACAGTTACCGCTGACCAATACAACAACCGCTGGTCACACAATAGGGATACAACAACTATGTACAAGTATCACAATAAGAGTCTTGAAATCCTTTGGTTTGTAATTTTTATGCCTGTATGTCATAGGCTACTGTTTGGCTCACTGTCATGGGGGCAAACAGAAACAAACACCACATTGCAAAGAAATACCTAATGTGAAACGGTTGAAACAGTACTGGACTAATTACAGGGAAATTAAATTAAATTGATTAAGTAGGGTAATGAACCATTGCAACAAATGATAATTGGTAGTCCGAGAGCATAGTGACAAGCTCCGAGTAAACTTCCAACTTACATAAGGCAAAGTGTTACTCAACCAGCTCCCACAACAATTGCCAGTGCCTGCATCGTTTTATTTTGTTTGTTGGCTATGTGATTCTACCTTTTATTCATTCATAGGTAGGATTCATGTACAAATCAGCTAAAAGTACTTGTTAAGAATTATTTCTATATTGATTTGGACCTCTTTTTTATTACTAAGCTAGTTATATAATATGTTTTAACAAATATGCAATCCCTTTATTACCAGCTTTCAATTCAGATTCTGTTTTTTATATACTGCATATTTTTCTAGACTTCTTATTTTATTAGTTTATCAAAAGTCAACGGTTGTCAAAGGTTTTCTTTTTTGATAACAAGGCAAAGGGATCATAATTTATATACATATAATGGATTAGAGAATGAGACACATTTCAGATACTGCACCAACGTGTATGGTGACAAATTTTGTAGATGTTTTGAAGGTGTCAGGCTGGGTTTTTTTAATTTTACAACATTATTCTTGAATTTCTACATTCCTTAGATGATTACAATCCAAGTGCCAGTGAGGAGAGTGAAGATGAAGATGTTAGTAGTGGAGTTGAAGAAAATGGTGAAGAAGAAAGTGGTGCTAGTGAACATAGTGAAGAAAGTGATGATGGATACAAAAAGGTATTTTTTACTTGTTGTTTTTAAACTACTTCAGATACACATATTTTTTATTCCATGAAGATGCCATTGACAAATTATATTTTGGTTCTGTGTACTTTGAGACTTTTGTTAGGCTTTATTGCAGTAAACAGTGTATATACTCCTGTAGATTAGTTATATTCTCTTGTTCTTGTCTATGCCCATCTGTAGATTTCAAAAGGGAAGAGGAAAATTAATGGATCTGCATCCAAACATAGTGCTAAGTCATCAAAAACAAATGGCAAATCCTCTCCATTGCTGGCCACACCTGTACTTTCAAAAGCAAGTGCAATAACAAGTAAGCTGTCAAACTCAGTTAGCAAAGCTCAGGTGTCACTTGCCAAGTTTACAGCAACAGTAAGTATCTTTAATGGTTATTGTAACAGACAAATGTAAGGTAGATTTATATCTAAATAAGCAATTGAAATATTGTGTAGAGGGACATGCTTTCCTGTACATTTCTGCAATTCTGACCTTTAATTGTAAAATATGCACATCAAATAATACTTTATACTTTAATATTATCATTACCATTATTATTTTTGCCGACCTAATCATCATCACCATTGCCTTTATCAACATTGTTATATTCAGCATTGTCATTGTTATCAATGTCATCTTCATCGTAACCATAGTTTTCATCATCATCATTATCATTATTGTCATCCTCATCACCATCATCATCCTCATCATCATCGTTGTCATCAGCGTCACTACCTTTATTACTACCAGAATCATTACTGTCATCATCATTATCTTCATCTTTAACATCATGGGCATCATCACCATCTACCACCACCACCACCACCACCATCGTCATCAGCATCATCATCATCATCATCATCATCATCATCATCATCATCATCATCATCATCATTGTACTCTCGTCACCATTATCATTAGCATCATCGTCATCATCATCACCCCCCTGCTTTTGTAGACCCCCGCACTTTGTCATCTTAGCTGTTGTGCAATCTTGTACAAAAAGCTCTATGATTTTTACGATTGATGTCTTTTGACGTGAATAGAATTTGATAATCATACGTTTCATATGCAGCTTTGTCGATTTACTACAATCATCATCATCATTGTCATTATCATCATCATCATCATCATCATCATCATAATCATCATCATCATCATCATTATCATCATCATCATCATTATCATCATCATCATCATAATCATCATCATCATCGTCATCATCATCATTACATCTATAGCATAGCACTCATCTTCAAGAACAATATCACTCTTGGGTTTATTGTTTATGTTATCTGTATTACTGTTTTATTTGTTGACATCAGAAATACAAACAATGCGTAATTCTGTAAACATTGCCCATAGTTAATTCACACAAATGTATACATCTTATGGTGAGAACATCATTTGTGTAACTCAAAATATATGTTTATCTTATGCAGAACTCCCCAGGTCCAAGTAATGATGCAGCTGTTGAAGAACAGATTTTCCTCCATCAAAAACTTAAGTTTCTTAAGGATGGAAATCGGAAAGACAAACATGGACGGATGCACACGGACCCGAATTATGACAAACGTACACTACTGGTATGTTTATTTTAACATTATTTATATTTCTCAGTGTGAAGTGTACAACTTTGCAGGCTTCAGTAACGTAACAGTGAATGCGTTAAAAGTTTCGGAAAAACTACAACAAAACGCGGATATTTCCTAAAGACATATCAGTAGCACCTATTTCCACCCTCAGTAATATGGAACAAAGCGAAGTATCAAATATATCAAACCTTTAAACAAAAGTTGAATACCATGCGAAGCATAATTAACGAACTAGTTTAGATCTCAAATCATACAGCTTGCCGATTTTACGCAAATTTTAGTCATTGAATCTACATAGTGTCTTTAGCTTGAGTTTAATTGATTTGTAAATAGTTTTTAAAGCGCTACTTAAGCAGGATTTTAGCAAGCTGCTGATGTACAAAGATGTTTATACTCATATCATGCTTTGCAAGAGTGTTTAGGTATGCGTATCCAAAAACCTCGTGATGTCTCACCAGTATAATAAGCATGTCAACGAAACCGATTTATGAGCGACACGCGAGAGCATTGCCTCCATATACAATCCTTCTCGATGGGGTTAACTTAAATTAATGCAAAAAAGCCCCTTATTTTGTTTCCATGTTATCACAAGATATTAATGTATGGTCGTTCATTATGTTAATTATCTATCGGTTTATTGTTTATATATTACACTTTATTTACATTTTTGTATCCCTTTACAATTTATTTTGTACTATGCTTGATTTAGTTGCCCAATCGCCAAATATCTCGGAGAACAAACAATATCAACGACTGATCATGGTCCATTGTCACCTAAAAATTTAGATGTGTGTCACTGAAGAGCATTGTGATTTGTTCTTTTGGTTCTCAACCACTCGACGTACGTTGATGAATTCCTAACTTGTTGCTCACGTCCGAGTTTCGCTGACGTTACGCTATCCATGTTGAGCTACAGCCGGAGATCGATGATAATAACTTCTCTTGCACATATTGACTCTTTCAATTTCTGCGCATCGGAGTAAAGTGGATTGTTAATTCACAGGTTACCTCCGCTCTAAAGAAAGCATCTCTAACCCACGACAATGTTTGCCGGCAGAAGGTATAGCATGCTACACTTTCAAAGCTACTTCATTAAGTGTTCCTTTTATATATTGGGAACCAGGAACAATTTTTGGGACTATCACAGGATAAATTATGAGAAATAAATTCAAGGAATGTACTCGGTTTAACGACGATTTTTGTGTACTGTATTTTATCTCATGTTGCACAAGTATTTAATTTTGAATAAATGAAATGCTATTGCCTATATTAAAGATCGCTGTTCTTAAATGACGCCCCTTCATTTTATACTCAAAATTTTAGGTTCCAGACTCCTACATCAATTCCAAAGAGGTTACGCCAGTAAGTAATTTGACATTCATTTGCACTCGATCTGACACTGTGCAGCTGTTAATGCTCCATTTTGCTTGGATACTTTGAACTTTGTTGGAGTTGCTCTTCGATACTAGTTCGACAATGTTTTAAGTACAGCAAGTACGTCTCTCATATTGCATTGTTTTGCTGCATTACAGAAATACTTCTTAAAATGTCCCTCCGATGAAACTCCGCAGCAAAAACCAAATCCTCCTATTTGGACTGAAAAACCAAATATACGACCTGTCTATTATCCTCCCTCTCTAACAAGCACCGTACCCGATGTTATGGCACAAAATAATATCATACGGGTTTTAAGGTTGTCGAATTATGATGAAATTAGCGATGAAAAAGAAATTTCAAGTCAGGGAATAAAGAACGAACTTTTTACAATAAGGAAACACTTCCTAAAAACATACTAGCAGCAAAATCTTGAACATGAAACAGTTGTATAAACGATCCCCGTAAATAGATGTTCCTTCCTTTTTGCCGAAAATTTAATAATCGCCCGTTGCGTTTATTGGAAGTATTACAACGTTTTCACGCTTGGAAGGACTTTTCGGCTTCCGAATTCTGCACAAATCAACATCTTCATTAACGAATGCCATTCAGTAATTCATCTAAAAATATTGATCAAAAGCTCTCTGTAAGCATGTACTTATGTTCTTGTATAAGACCGTGTTTCTTGTATTTGCGCTTTCACTTTCGAGAGGAGGTATGCTCGATTTTACAGGCGAAAATGTAACTTATCTTTACAAGGAAATCCACCGGGAAACCGCTTTGCGGATTTTCTACACCTTAATCGCCTTACTGACATTCCTCCATATTGTCAAGGTGAATGTTTCAGCCGTGGTCGAATTTAGTTATCAAAGAGATAATTTATCTGTTGTTCCATCTGATCCCCGCGTCTACACTAAATTACATACCTTTAGTAAAAAAAGCTGGTGTTGTTCTTGCATGCCTGCTCTAAAACATCTTTAGCTCACTATCATTATTCATTGGCCTATCTCAAATTAGTTGTAATGCAAGAAACGTAGCGTTTGCTTGTTAATCTTTAATCAATTTTAACTATGACCTGCCTTTATAATTGTTTAGACGGGCTTGCAGTCCTTGCTAACGGGAGATTGGGCACAAGAGAAAATCAGGAACCGTGTGTTTATGATATAGACAAGCGAATGTTCGCTGGCCGAAGACTTCCATAGTCATGTCGATGTGTACCAACGCCACTTTTAGCGGAATGATATAGCTTGCCTCCTATCTCCAACCAAAATTTTAATGGCTGTCTGAAGTTTGAGTTTCTTGCGACACTTTTCCGACTACATGTTTATAAATGTCTGTTTACATTAAATAGTGATGAATGTATCTAAATATACATTTAATGTGCGATTTTTTCCCCCTTTTGTTAGCCTTCCTATACTTTGGGTTAAAAGCATGGAGATGCATTGAAAAAACCCCGTGCATGGACGTAAATTCTTTAATTTTTTAAGTCTTTGAGTCGTTCACGGTGATACAAATCACCTTACGTTTAGGACAGACAGCGCTATTCCACAACACAGTTACATTAATACTCTCCTGTGGTGTACTTTCCTGAGAAGATCTAGTTGCTTTGAAACGTTCAGTTACCAAGAGGAACTGTGTAACGACAAGACGGTTGAACGAGGGATAGCGGCAGGAAATCTTAGATCAACACGTTGAAAACAGAGTTAAGGCAATATTTTCTCTTTCTCGAAGTTATTTGCAGCAGTCAAAGGTTTTCTTTGTCATCTAAATAAAGGCCGTATGACAAGATAACTTACACCCTGCAGTGTAATCATCAAATTGTTGTCGGCAGATACTGTTAAGTGCTGCATACTACCTATTAAAACTTTTACATAGCGTATTTTAAATATTTATACTGCCTTTCCTTAGTGAGAGAAAAATTTCTTGAAGTTTATTCTGATATGAACCTCCTGCTTAGCTGAGCCTACCTTGACTTCTTTAAAGATTGGGGCTTGTGCAATGTTGTCACTGTAGGAGGCCGAATATATCCAATGTTTGTTTGCTCTTCTATGTATGAGCGAAACATGTGAGGACACTCAACTCAAGCCAAATGAATCCAAGACTACGTATTAGGATGGCGAAACTAATTCTGTCCGATGATACATTCTAACTTCAATAGGCTTCGGACAGATAGAAGGGCCGCAGGGTAGTCCTTCCTTGGACTAGTGACATGGCGCAGAGAGGCTGGTTTACAATTGCGTTGAGCTGGATGTAGATGTCCACCGGTGGATGGTTGGGAGCTAATGTGGCGACTAGAGAAATAGAGTATGTTAGCATCAGAGGTCTCCTAGCTCAGTTGCTAGAGTTCACGCCGCGAAAGCATGGATCACAGGTTCGGTCCCCGCTGGTGACGTATTTACTATTTCTCTAGTGTTCTTTTCAAATTATGGGAATCTTTCGTGAAACCTATCGTACATGGTTGATCACACACTAGAACTTACAATAGCTGTGACTGGAAGGGCTTCTTCCCCAAGTCGAATAGCTCTCTAGTAGCTTTTAAAATGCCGAACACTTCGGTGAAGTCTGCCCAGTACTTCTCTAGGGGCTCGTAAAACGTGTAGCAGTTTTATGACATCTAGCCAGCATGTCTCTTCTGACTCCTAAGATTGTCAACACTTCCATTATATGTATTCAACATTATATTCTGTTGTGTTAATTGTAAACCAGCTTTGCTAATTTTTGCGAAGTGTGTGCTCGTACACTTTCCACATCTTTGTTCTGGACTACAATATTCTTATAAAGGATGAGAAGACCAAACAGTTCTTTATTCACATATCATCAGAGAACAATCTGCCACAAAAAGAACCTTGAGTTTTTTGGCTATCCAAAAAGTAAAACGTGTATTTAATGTATTCGAGAATGTCTAGGGATCAGCAGAAGCTAACCACAACTTAATGTTGATAGTCAGTATTTTACTGCGGTATTCGTTCTTGGTATTTATCTCCGGCAGCAGATACCGCATCCATAGAGCCTCCAGGGCCGAAAGATAAATTTCTCTTAATAATTTTTGTCTTAGTTTATTAAAGTTTCTTACATGCATCTTTTCTGTCCTTTGTATTTTTCTAATAGCTTATATTTTTGTGTAATTATAATTATTTAGGCCATGCGTCAGTGGTGGTTGCTGAAAAGAGAGAACTTTGATACGATTCTCTTCTTCAAAGTAAGTAGTTCTCGAATTAGTACAGTTGGAAAACAGATTTTATACTTTGTTTGTGGTACAAAACAAGAATATGGCGCAAAATAGGAAAAACAATACGTACTTTAATGCTTTTATCCTCGGACACTCTTCAGAGTACAATCGTCAGAAGTTATCGAAATCAAACGTAGGAAAAAGCTAACTCAAATGTATTTTTGAGAGGGCCAATCAGAATTTGAAGTTCCTGAACGGCGCATGTTTTGGGGCTAGTTAGCGTCCACTACAACTAGATCTAGTTCCATTTCTCTCATTCCTGACGATTGTACTTCGAAGAGTAGTATATATTTTTTTCGCTTTTTCGTGTAAGAGTTTTGATATCAGGTAGTAAGGCAAACATGCACTTGCAAACACCTCTTAGTGCACGTAGGAGGCACGTTTTCACTATTTTCTTTGCTCTGGAGCGTTAATTTTCAAACACTAGTCAGGTTTTAGCGTCTGGTGTATTTTTCTTAGATTTATACGTATCTTACGGGCAAGGTGTCAGTGATTGTTACCCTTTGTCCAACGATATAAACAAGAGTTAATAGCGACAAAAGCTTCTTTCGTTCTCTATTGGAACGGAACCAGTTATAATAGTACCCTTAAGTCATATTTTCGCGTTAAAGTAATCTGAACCGAAAGAAGTTTTCACATAAGTAACTTAGTAGCCGTAAGCTTTATTCATTTACTCATGTAAAGGGTCCACTTCCTCTAAAGAAGAAATGGCGACACTGAAACATATATTACTTTCGTGAAAATTTGTAACTCATTTTGGAATTAGCCAACAAGAATTAAACTTCGTCAATTTATATAAACTTGTAAGCTTGAAATTTCTGGTGAGAAGTTCTCCTCGTTCAATTGTATTTTGAGGAGATGCTGAAATTGATTTTCTGTGTGGGAAGAGCATTATCCGTGTAAATAAAAAGCTCTATTCAGGGGCTTTCAAAATTGTCGCCGACAAGCGTAGCGGAAACTTCAGGAAACGTATTTTTATTTTTATGTAAATCACCCACTATGTTTTAATGACAGGACAAAGCTTTGTGCGTTGTTTATTCATATTATTTTTACTCAAAATGTCACATTCAAAAATATTTCCGTCCGTAACGTTTCGACTTTTTGTTTTATGAAGAGAAAATTCTCACCCATCATATCACTTATACATAATTGCCTTAGACAAAAATACGTTTTTGTTGCTACCAGACTGATTGCGTTATTAATCGCTAATTAAATAACCACGGTTCTCTCGATAAATTTTGTTGTCTTGTAAGCACTGCCCGACTTATTTACCAATGGCTACTCGTCGATATGAAGTTTGAACCACTACTTAATTTTTTATATTAGGGTCAACGTAAGGTGCACGGGCGTACGATCGTGCGAACGAACGAAACCGCCTTGCACCCAAAATCAAAGTTAGAGTACGACATAAAACATAAAAATCTAGACCCCGCTTGCTTCCTGATAGCTTTTTTAAGTATACATTCATTTATCTACGTTAGTAGGAAAAGGTGTCCATTTAGTCATATCAAACGATTCTCTCATTGTTGGTGAGCATATGCAATGCTCAGCGGGGCTCATCTAGTGACACTACCTCAACGATGCGTCAGAAAGTTACTTAAACATTTCATGAAAGATAGACGCAATAATAGATATCGTCAACTTCGACCGCTTTGGACATGTGCACTCTCGCTATCGTGACATCCTCTTTGATCTGCCGTCTATCTCTTGATCGAATTCGCTCACAAAACTATCAAAGTCACTTTAACCTTCTCCTTCTCTCCTCTTCTCTTCTCTTCTCTTCTCTTCTCTTCACTTCTCTTCTTTTCTCGTCAAATCTGCACCTTTATTCCTCCATTCTGCTTTAGGCAACACTATGCCGTTCTATTGTTTGTTATGCATTGCAACATAAAATTTTAATATTTAGTATTATCATTTTTTATTCAGTTAGAAATTACATTCCAATGTACACTATTTGTGGCCACACATTTTAATTTTTGTTAAGGTTGGAAAATTCTACGAACTTTATCACATGGATGCAAGTACTGGAGTCAAGGAACTAGGATTGCTCTACATGAAGGGAAACTTTGCACACGCTGGCTTTCCTGAGATCGCTTTTTCTCGATACTCGGATCTATTGATACAGAAAGGCTATAAAGTCGCCAGAGTGGAACAAACTGAAACGCCCCAGATGATGAGCGCCAGATGTGCTACTAGTAAGTTTAAATTTTCACTGCATAGATAAGCTAGTGATGGAATGTCATGTGTGCACAGGATGTTTTCTTTCAACGTTGAAAAGTTGCGAGCACTGTATTGTCATAGTTTCATTTTTCAGCAGATTAGTAGTATCTCACGAGTATGTAATAAGCCATTTCGTGGGCATTATCTTGAACTTTTCAAGAGGCTACCAACGATAATACAAGTAGAAAGTCATGCGCTCACAATACCATTACCTCTGTTTACTACCTTCCATATTTAAGTGCGTCGACGGTGGTCTGGTTACGTTAATCCATTGCGAATCGAGAACACAGTACTTGAAAATATCCTTCTTTTGTCATTTTATAGTAAATTTGGGGTTGCTAATCCAGCATATTAGTGCTGGCTCCCATTCATCGTGACCGGAATATCAAAGGTAGTTAATGTCAAGAAAATGCCAATATTTAGCTAGTGTCATGTATTTTTATTTTTAGTCGTGTATCCTTTGAATGGGCAACAGTTCGAAGTACTAACTAGCGAAAAAAGGAAGGAACATTGATTTTTCTACTGATGTTACATTTATTTCTATTATTTGTTATTTTTCTTGTCTAATCTTGTAGCCTCTTGGTGATAGAAGGTTTTTCGACTTCTTTCTGATCTCATGCATTTTCTCCACATTTTTCCTCTTGTTTTTATTGCGATTGGTGATTGTTTTAGCTACGTTAGCACTTTAAACTCGACTGCCTATCAAATCTCGCGGATTATGGAAAGCATCTGTCATCAATTAGAACAGATACTACATCCATTCCTTGCCAAAAGGCCGAGAAGCGGCCTTCGCAACAGCGTTAAGAGTCTATCTTGGTGACTGTTACGAGTTGATTACCCCAGCCTTTCCTAGCATGAACTGGAGGACCACCTGGAAAGGGAACCCCATTCGTCCCTCCAGCTCAGCTTTGGGAGAAACTGTAATGCGCTTAACTACAGACGATCCGTCCAGGACTCATCCACGTCAATTGCCGAGGCATTGCAAGACGACTTCCTAAAGATGTACAAACCCAATGTTTCATAAACAAGCAGTTAAGTAAAATACGAGAATACGTCCAATAGCTTTTAACGCTGCTACACTACAAAAATACTATGTAAAACAAACGATAAAGGAACAATTCAAACCAAACATACCACCTACTATGGTGGGAAAATGCATTTCTACAAAACAAAAGGCAAGGTGACAAGAGGAAGAATGGAAATCGAAGCTTCTTACATTGGACATCCAAATTGAAAGTCCTCGAAGCAGATCCTGCCAAATTCTGGGCTTTACAATCGTACTTTCCAGCGTCAGTACGCCGTACTCGCTTGATCTCTATTACTGATCTCATTCTCGTTTCCAATCCTTGCATCCCAAAATGGCTGATGGTTATCGTTCTTTCCGTATCATTGGTTGTTAAATTCATTCCATTGAGGTGCCAATACATTACCGGCGCTGGTTTGCTCTTAACAGTACACTCGATCCTCAGAAGAGATCCTTCTTTTACTGTCTCCGGTTGGTTGGCCCCAAGGCTGATAAAACTTGGCCTCACTAAAATAAACCAATCAGTAAGTGTGTCACAAAAATGTACAGGGTCAAGGGGTGAATAGCTCCAAAATATTGACAATTGTTCCTCAACAACATCAAATGTGAATACAATTGTATCCATTAGTAGATATTTCAAATAAACGTTCGGATAAAAATTATGTTTCTGATGAATAAAATTGACCTGAAGAAACTTATACAGGCGTACTTTATCCTCGTTACCAAATTCAGAATTCAAATTCATTGACAGGATCGAGTTAAAAATTAAGAAGGAACAAAACTAAAAACAGTTAAGGCAATATAGTAGGCAAAGCTACACGCGGTTTACTAGACTAAAATACTACTAGTAATATATTTTGGATGGATGTGAAAAGTAAAGTCCTCGTCATGTATGCCATAGAGTTTCCTGCAAACTTAGAAAGAGTTTTGATACCATCTTTGTATTAAGCCCACTGCTGATTGCACTTTCTGAATCAACTATGTCTAAAGAATTGAAATTAGTTTGATCTCCTTTGAATTTCTCTAACCGTTCGTGGGGTCAGTGGGTGTAAAAGCCAATAAACATACTTTAGACAAACCAAAATGAAAAAGAGCGGGAGGTGAAAATCGGATTATTGATTACCACGATTGTGGATGATGATAAAAACACAAAGTAGAATTTTCGATCCTAAGGCAATGGTCCATAAACCTAGATCCACAATTATTATCTATGTTATGTCGCAATCTATTAAGGATGGTAACAAATAAATCATCATTTGCACACTCGTGGCGCAAAACAAAAAGGACAAAAGCAGTAGAAGGACCATTCCCATGTATGAGCTCCTGAATGGTACCTTCGACGATTCTTATAATTTCTTTCAGACGTAGTATTAGCTGCAATTCAAGTGAACTCTGACATGAGAAGGAATCGGGAAATGTTTGTATCATGTTTGAGGGACAGGAGTGAAGAAATGTTATCATATTAATTCGACGTATGACAGTTCTGAAAGTGTCTATAAATGCTTAGTTTTTATGCTGAAAAAGACACCAGGCTTACCGTAGGGAAAAAATATAGAGAGCAGTTCTTCAACACAACCGATACTCATTTTATTTCAAAAATTATTTTGACTTACCCGCTACTACCAAGACGAGAGTTGCTGTCTTTGGGGGCCCAACGATGTTATTAGCAACACATTCATATCGTCCTTCATTCACCTCAGATACCCTGGGGATGTAGTATACACCTTTGACAGTTCCAAGATTTTGTGTTGTGCCGAACCGTCGAATAAAATAGTTTGCAGGTGGATTACTGTCCGTCAGACAAGTAAGATTCGCTGGACGGTCTTTGATAGTAACGTAAGTTCCACCTATTCCACGTACAGTTAGATTTGTCTTGCGAGGGCCATCTATAAGAATAAATGCAAATCATTAATGTTTGGTAAAAGTTTAAAAGTATACTATGCAAAGGAGCCTGCCTACAAAGAAGTGTCACTCAAGTATTGTATCAGTCTCATAAATCTTGAACAATGAGCTCCAAACGAAACTTTGCTTAAACCATAGCACGATTCTAAGAACGACTGAGTATTTTCAACGCTCATATTGTAAATAACTTGCACTACATTGAAGTATTGTGGTAGTCAATCAGCATTGTTGATAGTCACGCGTATATCCCTGATCTTCAGGATAAAGGTCTGCAGATCAATAAAATATGAAAAATAATGTCGGGAAGAGTATTATAGAGGAAGTGTTTAAGTACACTGGACGAAGTAAAGGCCAGTGGGCAGGACATGTCGCCGGAATGGACATCAACAAATGGGCCAGGAAAACAACAGAATGGACGCCGAGGGCCAAAGGGAGAACGAGAGGAAGACCAAAGCGTTGATTGAGCGATGATCTCGAGCATAAGGCAGGGAGTAAATGGAAGCAAGTGGCACAAAATTGTCAAGAGTGGAAGCGTATGTGGAGACTATCCGACAGCAGTGGCGGGACAAGCTGAGAGGAGGAAGAGGAGCAGACGAAGAAGAAGGACGAAGTAAGTAAAGCAAGTAAGTAGTTACATACAGAAGATGGAAGATAAAAGAAAGGGAGGGGGAAAGTACCTAAGGGGAGAAAGGAGGGAGGAAAAATAGAAAAAGTGAAGAAACAAAGTAAAGACAGTACCATACTCGCCCAGGGCTACCTTTTAGAATTTTAGGGGCAAGGTAAAATGAGTTGGCTATTGTCACTTCGCTAGGTGCACAACTCTTGACTTGTATACAATAGGGCGGATCAAACTTTGCTGATCCTCGCATAACAAATTTAAGACAAAGGAAACTGAAAACGACAAACTAGTCCCAGAAGCAGCTGCAAAGTCACTCTCTTTCAACATACCAATGGTCTATTATGTGTTGCCTAAACCATCATTAAGTCATCAAATATTGGATGTTAACATTTGTGGCGTCTCTTAGAACGCTTTCGCGCCGAAGTGACAATGCTAAAGCGGCATGCCACGTGGCATGTCACTTAACAACGAAGCTGAATAGTATTAAACCTTTCACGCCGAAATGGTATACCACGTGGCAAATGCTACGTGCCATTTATGTGCTACTCGAGAAACGACCCAGATCGCCTGTCAAAAACATGCCACGTTGCACAGTTGCTCTCAACCAATCGGGATTGTATTATGCCTGCATAACAAGACCAGCTTGGCATGCGAGGAACAGGGTAAGAGCTCGTTTGTCAGGTTCATTTCTTTAGACGGGTATTTAATTGTTAACGCCTTTTTGGAACCGTGGGCAGGTCCAATGTGTTTGGTGAGACCATATGTTGTTAACTATTGGTGAAATTCTCTTGTTAGCCAACCGAAGAGAGAAAATTTTGTCCTTTTTGTGCATAAGCCTTAAAAAGTGCAGTTTCTGGTTACATAGATGATATTATTTACTCTGTCAATATCTGTTATTTGTGCATTTTAGTATATTTATCAGATATCTCTGTATATATATATACGATAAATTGTGCATCTTTCTATTGAGCAGGGAAATTTTGATACGAAAGACGTGGTCTTTGCTACTTCGGTCTGTTATTACCGTAGCGCCTGTTGTTGGAGACATGCTTTATGTGACGTGCCACTTGTCACTTCCGCGTAAAAGCTGGTAAACAATAATGCCTTTACTTAAAGAAATAAAGTAAGTATGAAATTACACTAAAAATAAGGTCAAAAGCATCAATAAAAATAAAACGGAAAGAGGGTACTTACATAGAACATTAAGCCTTATCTCTTTTGTTTGTTGCCCATAGGTGTTTCCTACCTGACAAGTATATATAGCAGCATGATTCGGATTAACGAAGGGTATTGTAAGATCTCCCAACAGCGAATTCTGTACCACAACATACCCTGACCTCAGCCATGCGAAGCGTGGCTTAGGATTGGCGTCTACGATGCATTTCAATGTTATATTCTGTCCTTCCCTCACTGTTACAACACCACCATTTGATGGAATATCAATAACTCCGGGTGGATCTAGAAAACGAAAGTAAAATGTTATCATTTTTGATACATATAAAGTAAACATATAACTGCCATTATCGAGGCCAAATGACAGCAGTAGTGTGCTTTGACCATGTAGACCTATTTAACGTTTTCAAAATAAAGGTGTGAAATACTTTTATGTCTGTTAGGTAGGCGCCACCATGATTGGTGCCAAAAGAAAATTTTGAAAAATGGGGTTTCTATATTGTTGTACTTTAAAAATAAAAACAATTGTCTGTTTTGCAGAGAATCAGCATCTGTTACAGCTGTGTGGGTTAACCGAAAAGACCCAATGAATAGTCAATTCTTCTTTTCTGAAAGCAAAGATTTTCTTGACTTTATCTGGTTTGACTCCACGAAGGTCCAGAAAGGCCAAATGAAATACAGACCTAGCCCTCTTTATCATATGGAAACCATAGTCTGTGTACATAATACATAGCTAGGTCTAGGTTTTCAACCAAGTTAAATTAAAATTAAACATGCTACTTTAATTCTGTCCACTAAGTCGGGCAGCCACCAAAACCAGTTTCGCACTGTCACATAAACTAGCAGGTAGACTCTAGACACTGGAAAAAGTGGAAGTCACAGTCTCTGCTGTTTGCTCTGTTTTATCAGTGGTGTCAACTACACGTTGAGTCAGTGTACCAAGACACCTCTCTGTGACATTTCTAATTTGATTATCAAACTGATGAACAACATTTTATGCTATGGCAGTTTGAAGGGCATAGCACATTTTTTCGGCCTGGATAGTTTTAGAATTGCATCAATGGCATTTTAGGGATAGCTACTGGAAAGAAAAATATGTTTTGGAACGGAGTTAAGTTGACTTTGTGATCAAAAGCAGACCACAAACCATGGTTTTGGTAAGGTTTACTTTGCTTGTTTTCAGGCAAAAATGATTCAGGAACATCTTTATAAACACAGCGTGCTAGATTTCTGTACAGCATAGAATGTGGTGCTTCCTTTCTGAAATAAAACATCAAAGAATGGTAAGGAAGTGTTTGTTCCCTCTCAAAGGTAAAAGGTAAAGTCAGGTGTAAGTTGTTCAGTTTTCTAAGCAAATTGTCATACTCAAACTCGCTTTTGAATATTGTACATGTTGTAGACATAACAAAAGTAAACAGGTGGCTTTTCATGAGATTCATTAAGGGAGAACATCTTCTTCATTCATTTTACGTGACGTTTCCCCTCTAAGGGGCTTGCACGGGAATGCTGTTAGCTTCCAGTGCCCTCATCCGCAATAGTCTGTCTGTTGGATCGACATGTGTCATTTTCCATGCCTTTATGTCATCACCTACTGTATCCGTCCACTTTTTCTTTGGCCTACCATGTTCACTACTCCGACTACTATTAAGTCCGCAGCTTGTCTGATGCTACCTTCATTACGACAAACATGTCCGTACCAATGCAACTTGTTATATAGCAGATGTAACGTCAATTAACGACTCTTTGCTAATTTATTCAGCAAAGAGTCGAAGCTGATGCGATCATTCAAGAGCACATTGCATATCCACCACATCATGGCATGGTCATTACTTCGTAGTTTGTGTAGGTTCACAGTGGTTGTTTCCCAGCATTCACTCCCATGTAATAGAACTGGGCGATGTAGGTGTCATATATCTAAGAGACAGTCTCATGCTCCAAGAGACAGTCCACGAGAAGTGAGTAAAGGCAAAAGATCTTACACTTGTAATGATGCTCAGGTTGCAGCCACCATCAGCCTTGACTGGGTCACCAAGGTACCTGAAGCAATCTACCATGTCAATTTCCATATCACTGGAGAGCCTCCATTTAGCTTGAGGTCTACCACCAATTGGGCATGCTGTGCCTCTGCATCTGCTACAATGGAATTCAGGATTGCTTCTAAGAGGTCCAATTAAAACACTATACTTCTTGTAAACCCAGTGGGAGCATCCAGAACAGTATATTGAGGTGTTTCTGACACCCTTTCTGTAAATACCACAGGGATATTTTCCATAGTATTTTAGTGTAAGGAGATCAGTACCACTAGCCAAGACTTTCGTTTTTCTGGAGTTGACCCTCAAGCCTTTCACCTCCAAGTCGTTCTTCCATTTAATTAGCTTCAATCTAACATATACTTCAGTTTCGGCAATGATTACCAAGTCATTTGTGAATAACAGTTCCCGGCGTGTCTCAGTGCAAAACTCTCTTGACAAAGCTTTAAGCACAATGACAAATAGAAGAGGGCTCAGCATTGAACCCTAATGTATGCCAACTTTTACATCAAATTCATCAGTGAGGTTGTTGTTTACTCTCACTCTGCTCTTAGTGTTGTGATACATTGCCTGCGCAAATTTACCAATCCGTTTCTCTAACCCAAGCTTACGCATTGCCCACCAAATGACCTTCCCGGGAACACTGTCAAATCCTTTTCAAGATCAACAAATGCAAAGAACAATTTTTTGTTCATGGTCAAGTATTGTCCCTTGCAATTGACTAAGAACGAATATTGTGCTAATTGTGCCATGACCTGGCATGAAGCCAAATTGCAAATTATCAATAGAGATTCTGTTCCTGACGATACTTTCCCTCTCCATTACTGTAATGACATAATCAAGACGTTTGAGACCCCTGTAATTTCCTCTTTCCAGGGCATCCCCTTTCCCTTTATAAAGATTGATGATGAGGCAACTTTTCCACTCAGATAGCATATCACCATTTCTAATCATTGCATTAGTAAGATCAGCTAGCAATTTTACACCATTATAACCAACAGCTTTCAAGATTTCAGCTACTACACCAGATGGGCCAGCAGCTTTTCCAAATTTCATTTTGTCTATAGCATTTAACACCATACCTACTGCTATTATAATAGCAGGACCAGCAAATGAATCAGATGGCAGGTTATCAAAATTCCAAGTAAACTCTGCATTGAGAAGGTGCTTGTAGTGTTGTTTCCAAGCAGCCTTCTTGGCACTTAGGCCAGTTGAGAGGTTACCAGAGTCATCTTTGATACATTTAGCACTAATAACATCATTATTTTATTTCTCATCTGATTTGCAATTTTGAAGATGTCATTCATTCCTGGTTTCAAGTTAGAGAACTTATTTTCTTCTGCAGTCTCCATTGCAGTGTCTATTGCCTTTTTGCATTACATCTGGTTTGTAGATATTCTTCTTTGTTACCACCATGCTTCCAACCAACAAAGATGTGAGCTAATGCTGGACCAAAAGGGTTTACAGTGTTTAAGGGGTTAGCATCCCCTTGCAAAAACCTTATTTGGTGCAAATGTGACAAGAGTGTATTCCATCTTTGCCTATGTTACAGATTAAATATACTAAAGTGTAAATTGACTATCAAGTACAGCAACACCATGTCCAATGACATTTTCATAAATGGTTTGCTCGTCCATTCTTGAAAATCTTGAAAATATTATCCCTCCCCAAAGTACAGAGAGGAATCAAAAAACTGCCTTAAGTAGAGATCCCAATGTAGTGAAAGTACTGTGGAGTTACATCAAGCCAATAGGATAACGAACAAGGAACCAGTCCAAGGGGTATAATGGCCTAATTAAAAAATGGCCTACTACTTTGGTTCTACGGTGCTCTTATGGAATGCGGCATACTGTTATTTCTTTTAACATGCGTAATGTCAATTACAATGATGGGAACCAACTTCAAATCAAGTATATGAGTTTTATCTGCCCTCTTATACTTACATCTATCAATGTTTCAATTCAAAGAGCAAAAAGCTGTTAGGCAAATGGCTGGGCAACTACTAGGGTGCATAAGGGCCTACCAATTAAATGAATTATCAGGTACTTACACATTACATCAAGTGTGGATCTCTTTGGTACACCCCTTCCTTCAGCATTTTGTCCAACACAAAAGTAATCTCCTTTTATTGATTTAGGAACCTGCACGAAAACCAACTTTGCCCAGCGCTTCCCACCCCTCCTGAATGTCTCACTTCTTATATTTACAGTATCATAAACCTGATCCCCAAAAGTGATATCACGAAACCATTGATATGAGACAACATCAGGGTTTCCTTCAGCTAAGCATTCCATGGAAGCTTGTCCATCTTCTCTGACTGGAACTTTGTCTGGTAAGTTAATGACAACAGGTTTATCTAGATGTGAAATAGAAAACAGATAAATTACCATCTGAAGTACTGTAAATAAGAAAGCCAACAATAAGTTCAAGAACATATTATAAAGCCACAATTTCGTCAATAAGGAAGTAAATAATCAGATAAATATGCAAATGAATAAGTTAACATTATCTCCAGTTGCTATCTGATAACAACTAAATAACTAAACTAGATTACTTACAAAACTATGTAACCAAGCTAAACAAGATAGGGGGAAATAGCCATGTCAACACTCTATTGATTATAAATTTTCTAAGTTTTACAGAAACCATTAAAGGCATTTTAAAACCCATTAATAAGTAAAGCTCCAAATCATCCCAACATGTATCTGTACAAAAGCTTTTGGTTCCTATAAGTTTAAATTATTATACCACTGTTGCACTGTACTAGACCATAACCGCTCAAGCCCTGGCAGGATACATATTTCATTTAAAAGAAGCAGTTGTACTGTACCTTTTGTTTGTTGAATGTAGCAAAACCAAGCTAACGTCAAAGGTTTGGAATGATACTCCTGGCTGTCAAAGTCGAAAGCTTTCCCCACCAAAATACTCGCTAGATACCAGTTTAAATTTTAGTAACTCATCATTATAATCTATTATCCATTATCAATCAGTACCTTCTTAAATTCATCTGCAGCATTTTAGGTATATACAACAAATTCAACTTACAGCTATAATCTTAAAGCTATGAACAATGGTCTTACTTTACTTTTGTGGAATCCACTATTTTTAGTTCATTAATTGTGGCTTATAATAGCTACTACCGATCAGGGACATGCTGTCGGTAAGGAAGGTATTGATGCAACAGTACAATAACACACTGGGGGCAGTGCTTGCAAAAGGTATGTTGGATTGAACAGAATAAAATAGAGTTGTGGCTCCAGCTAACTTCGTACCACATCCTTCCACTAATAATGTGTTATCTCCAGTTATCTTCTTTTGGCATATGAGCATAGTTTGCTTTCTTATATTATTTCACATTCTACTCAAAAGTTAATGAATATTCATAATTCACATTGTAGAATAACTTTAAAAAATTACTGGCAATGCTACAGCCTATTTAGTCACTCCTATCTACTTTTTCTGGAGTGTGATCTCTTGTAACAGAAGATTATAAACATAACAACACACTGTAATGTTTAACCCTGGCAAAAGTCCCCTACGTCCCATTTCTGACCCTCAAATAGCAAAGTTTATTAGGTACTTAAAACAGGTAAATCAACATCGCAAATCAACTTTTACTATATGCCATGTTGACTATTGACCCTGGTTCACAAAAAAACTTTACCTAGCAAATGGCAGCATCTAACAACCTTCCTTACTATTTATTGCTACAGGACTATTCTAAAAATGTGCCTTCCCTATTATTGTAATCTGTGGTGGAAAGTACCTTCCAGTAAGTGACCTATCTATTCAATCTAGAGCTCAATTATCCATTTTACCATGGTCACTGAACTTTCCATGCAATGGAGAAAGAATATTAAAGGCTTTTTATTTCAAGAGTGAATAAGAAAGGATTCGATTTTGCAAAATGCAATCAATAGAGTACTAAAGTGATGACGTCACAAAAACCTATTTTTGAGGAATCTCAATTTTAATTAGATCACAGTGTTAACCCTGCTATCAAATACCCGTATGCAAAATATCGCGTTTAAATCTCGTATCAATTTTGAGAAATGGCTGTTTGAATTTGGAAAAGATAAACTGAGAACTACTGAGGAAGAATTATCTTGAAATGTCAAAAATGTAAATATATGTATATATATTATTCATACCGATTAAAATCCAATCAAAACACTGTGCATTTGCAGTCTTCAATCAAATCTATATGAATAAATGGTTCTTAAGTGATTTGTAAATGATTTGTAAATAATTTGTAAATGATTTGTAAATCATAGGACCTTTTGGCCCAAAAGCCAAGGTGAAGACTTTAAGTATCAATCCTTTACGAATTCTCTTCCACTCAGTGGGCACAGGGAAATCAAGTAATTAATATTTATTGTGTTCAGATTGAGCCTTCTTCAATGTAAGAGGCACATATATTCACAGCAGACACATTTCAATTATATATATATATATCAAAGAGTGGTGTATTACTACAATAGCTTGCAATTTTAGGGAGCTGATGGGATTTAAACTTATGATATCATGACATGTAAACCAACACCTCAACCATTGGACCATCTGGCCTAAAAGTTAAGATGATGATTTTTAGTGCCAAACCTTCACAAAATTGTATATCTTTATATACATATACATAACTTTAATAAGAACAATTAAAGGGAGCCCTTCCTTATATATTATGTATTATATATGTAATATAAGTATTATATAATAATTCAAGTGCCTCTTCTCAATAAATAATCAGAACTAGTATTTAAGTTTGCCATTGTATCACTTATAATCCATGGTCAGTTAGATTGACACAGTATAAAGCATTGAGGAATGCAATACAATTACAATTTCACCTGCCCATTGCAAAAATATGTAAACTTATCAGAATTTATCTTTTTCTATCTGCCTTTATTATGTAAATAAGAAGCTTTACATATTCATCTCTGTGTGTCATCAAAATTATCATCAATTTATATTCTGTTGGAAGTCCAAAGGCACGGGTTGCATTTGCCTTGTAATGGAGGATCTCAAACTAGGTTGGCTACACACTATATATTTTCATTTTAATCAAACAGAATTCTTTATTGTGTTTCAGTAATCTGCAACATATGGCACTAAAATTATAGCATATGGTTTGATGTAACACAAAGAAATTGGCCATTGCAAATGCATTTCAACACTACATGTGTAAACTCTTTTATACTATGTATAGGTATAAGGCTAAATACCTAGAACTTGTAATACGTAAATGCAATAACACCCATATTCAGTTCAATCCCTTAAAGGTTGCTCAAACTTACTCTGATGTTTTGGGAGCTGTACACAATCACATAGAGAGAACTACCTCCTGTCATTCCTAGCACATCATCTTTCAAATGCTAAATAATATTTAAATTTCACTAACCGTTACAATTTTAATTATAATTTTAATTACGGTTCTAATAATGTTTAATGTCAATAATATATTCATGTATAACTATAGGTACATTCAAAATCCAGCTCATACAACTGATACAATACCCAAATCTTGTATCCAGTAGCATAAAGGAAATACGTGATTCAATGCTTTTTATATACTGGTATTAGGGGTATTTAAGGAATAGCTTCATTATTATCTTACCTTTCTTAAGAGAATTTAATACATTATGACTAAAAAAAATAAGAATACCTTCTACATGTTAAAACTAGGATAAAATAAATCATTGCACCTATATCTTTAGACATATCTAATCCGTGTAAGTGTATAAACAGGTATTTCTAGAAGGACTAAAATATGTAAACAAAAGTTTGTAGAGCAATAATTTGGCATTGTTTTTCAGGAAAATATGATATTTTTTAAATTATTGGAAATATTTATGGGAACACGCAGAGGTAGTTTTAAATTGATAAAATTGTAAAAGCTCATATAATATAATAAATAAATAAACCAAATAGTTTGTTAGTACCATAAAAAAACAAATAAGTGATGCAATGTTATGATCTGTATTGCAAATATCCAATCTTGATCTGCCAAAAGGCAAAACGATTGGTTTAAATATTCTATTTCTTTAATTCTTAGATACTCTATTTCTTTAATTCGTGTCAATATAATGTAAACTTACAGGCGGGTCTTAAGATGAAAGGACACAGTGTCACATAACTAATTTTCCAGTTCAAAATGGGGAAGGAGAATGAACGGCGTTACTATATTACAACCGAAGCACAGTGTATAGATAAAGATTATGTACTCTAAGGCAGATTCCACAAGTTTATGAGTGTTGAATGACTCTATTTTAAGATAAGTCTTTGTGGGTTTGAACTCGAACACGTGCAGTTACCCCTACTATCATTACTACAGGGTCAATACATGTCATTCAAGAGTTCTCCTCCCTAATTGTAAGAAGGAGGGAAAACATTTCCTAACAAAATTAGGCGCAATGTGGTTGTGACTAATCGTATGTAGATATATAGATATAGCTATATACATAGAGAGAGACATATCATCAAAATATATATAGATACGTTGTGTAACAAAATTGTCTCATTAAAACCTAAAAATTTGCAACAAAATTACCATGAACATGACAATATTCTTAGACGGCAAAATATAAAGAAATTATATCTGATATTCGTAAGATTTTTAAAAGATTTTGGGGGCGAATAATCAAATTAGACATCAAGATCTGATTATAAGAATTCATCTCACGAGAGTAGGTCTAAGTTTTTTCGATTTTCGAAGAACAAATCGTATTAAACTGCAGCGTAAAAATGTTTAAATTTACATCGGCTACGGTTATTTGGATTTCACTGGATTTCATTTCAATGATGCAGGAAAGTTAGAGTAAAATCCGACTAATGGATCAAATAAGCTTCAAAACAAGGGACTTATACGATGTAAAAGCACATGCATAAACAAAACTAACGTGTCAAGAAGGCGGGTCGTCTTCAACATTTTCTGAAAACGTTACCATGTCTATATGCTTGTTGATCTCAACTGAGAATGCTTAATTTACGACCGAATTGATGAAAATCAGCACATGGGTATTTTTTCAAGCTAGCCATTTTCAAGTAGAGATTATAGGGCCTAATCGATCATGGTTGTCACTAGACAACCGGACTTTATTGCACTTCAAGCTCTCACAACTTAAGTTTTTGTTAAATAACATGAGCTATCCTGTCTAAAAACTAGTCTTAGATCAAAACCACCCTTCACAGTGTTCTTATAATCCATAGTTCTTAATGCAAATGGTACGATGAAGAATTTTCTGAGTTTAAATATTAGGCTATCACAAGAAGAGTTTACCACTACGATCAAAGCTTCAAGCCAATCCTTTTGGCTATAAAATTTACAATTCAACAGATCACGAACGGACGGGGTTTCCGAAATAGGAAATAAAATTTATGTGCCTGGTTGATCCATACGATCTTCCGAAATAAAATTTTAAAATTTTGTAAACGATGTTTCGGCCGTTGGTTTGTCTACACTGAAAAAATACAAATTTATAACCATAGAAATGACACATGAAAAGGAATCTGTCGTCCAAAATTTCTTAAGTTTTGTCTTTAAAAAGCTTAGATACACCTTCACAAGTGCTATCGATCCTGAATAGTTTGGAAATTTAGATCTCTGGTAAATTAGTTTGGAACAGGTAAACAAAACTTCGTTCCACGCCAAAAGTTAGAGTAATCTTTGTTTATGCAGAAAGGCAGAAATGTGAATGGCTTACCTCATGAACAAACACAGTTTGAATCACGAAAGGTCGTCCTTAAGTTACAGTAACATTTCAACGCTTACCTGAAATATGTTATCTACAGAAGAACCTAAGTCCATGACCAGAAGGACAAATTCTATCTCCTTGCCATATGTTCCATTTCTGTCATCTCCATTTTCATTCTTTTGTTCCTTCGTCTTCACCAACTCAAAACTAAGGCAACAAAGGCGTCCAGTGATAAACGAGAAGTGGTAACGGGGAGTCTGGAATCTACTTTAAATATTGGCTGATGCTACAATAGTCGTGAATCTTTGAATGAGTCAACAGAACTTTTCCTGATAATTGCCAACGCCTTTGATTCAACTTCCTCGCATTGTGAAAATCATTTGCTTTGTTGATTGTAGAGCTGGTGTGTTAATGAGCGATTTTGATTATCCACTAGATACAAAAATGAGTAACAGAACAGCGAATGGTGTTATAAGCCGAAAACAAGAGAACATTTTCGGTCACAAACTGGGCGAGTGGCAGTAAATACTCAGGCTTAGATTAAATTGAGAAATGAAAACCTAGCAACCCTACGTGTCTGTAATTGTTCCTTATCATCATTATTATTTGTATATTTCCTTGCTTTCGTGGATCTGCTTTGCTTTCTAAGAGGATGATAGGCCCGTGGCAAACATGGAGGCAATACTAAAACGCTAAAAATACGTGCATAAGGGCCAGAGTATAGGTCCACCACAAAAATGCTTGTTGAAAAAAATGCACACATAAAAAGCTTCCCCGTGTGTTCATCCATCCGTTTGCATGATAATAAATAAATAAATAAAAATCGTCAAAAATAAAATTTTAAGTTACAAAATCAACGCACCCTACTTTTTTAAAATCACAGCCTTGCAGTTGCTAACTACGTATGCCACTACACTATGTAACGTGCAGTGACGTCAATCAAAACAAATTAGATCCAAAATTTCCCTGTCTCAATGGTATAGGATCACGTTGCAATGGATAGCACATCTGAATTGCAAGAAGAAAGGACGGAGTGCGATTCCCCGTGGTCCTACGTTTTCATCATCGAGCTTTTCACTCTACCTACCACCGTTAAAAGATACCTCAGGCAATATACAACTAATTCTATAATGTATATAATACACTACATGTTAAAACAACATATAGGGTTTACGAGTAAGGAATTATATCGACGTAACTTCTTTTATCAGCGTTGTCGTATATAACTTCAAAACAATCGCCAGATAAACTTTGGATTCCAGAAGAATAGTTCTATGTTGGCTTTATGATATCAGAGAGGAAAACATTGAGAGCATAAGGTCTATGATATCCCCACAAAATATTGCTAATGCCATTGCTAAACCCTGTTAAGACTCAACAGCTAGAATTATTCTACCTTGTGGAGAAACAAACTTCTCTAATATAACAACCGAAATTCTGCAGGGAAGTACACTTGCTCTGTTTCTGTTTATTTTAGTGCTTGACTATCTTATGCACAGGACACTGGGCGGACAACAAGAAAAGAAGAATTTGGCTTCAAAGTTAATAGAAGAAGCAAAAAGATTTAGATCGAAACTCAAAACTACCTTAGACATTGCTAACTTCGTTGCATTGCTTTGGGAAGAGGTCCCAGTCGGAATTCTGATATCACGTCAAAGTAGAATCGATGTTTTTTTTATGCATTGAATCGTAGTTGCTGGATTGCTGTACGCAAGTGTTAACGCGGCGTTAAAACGACGTCGTATCGGTGCCTACCGAATGTCAATAAAACTTATATGTTCGATAATTACACGGGTCTTACACCTGTACAATATCAGTACAGCAACCAACCCTTTGGTTGACATTATTACGTTAAACATTGATTCGACGCCAATTCCAGACGTAACGTACAACCGACTGAGGATCAACATCGAGATTACTGTCGGATGCCGACTTAGGTATATCAAAAGAAGAAATGATTTAAAAAAATTGCTAATTGAAGCTACTAAGGCAGTGGAAGCCAGCTCATAGCCCGCGGTCTGCATGCAGCCCACGATGTCTTTTTGTGCGGCCATCTTAACCTTTGCAAAATTCAATGTAATGTGGCCCAAGCATAAAAATTGGACAACCCCTGCAACCCTTTCATTCTTGTGTTTTATCTATCTTAGTAACTTGCTCCTTGTAATTGCTAGATATCAGTTTATTTCACGGTTGTCAGTTTATGACTGGGTGTGTTGCTGCTCTTGTCATCAGGCGAGCTGCGGCCCTTCAGAGTGCTGTCTTGAGCTAAGTTGTAAATAAATTCTCATGTTGTGGAAGCAATATCAATTTTTATCAGAAATTCTTGTCTTTCGAAATGGATCACAATTGAAACGTTCAAGGCTCATCCGCCTTTTATAAACAGGAACTAATTCTTCAGTATAATTCAGGAAAAGCGACTCAACTGGTCTGGACATCTCATTAGAAGGGGAGAAGACAGTTTTGTTTTCCGACCATACAAGGAACAGTTCGGTGGCAAACGACCAAAAGGGAGACCTCCGAAGCGCTGGTCAGACCAACTCAGAAAGGAAATACAGGCCCCAATGTTAAAAATAGAGCAATGCGCAATGGATCGTCGTCGATGGAAGCGAATAGTGAACACAAAATCATCTGACAAAGATCATGCATTTAAGTCAAGTAAGTCAAGACTTATAGTTAAAAATTTATAATCTATAAATTCTACAGCAGTTTATTCACAATTCCAAGTAGTTTCAATACCATCTTTCTTTCTCATGTACTCCTTTGTTTACATTGTAGCCATTTTAAGGCAGTGTAAATCAGTGCTGTTGATATTTGTATCTCATTTACTTTTCTATTTAAACTCTGCTCCATATGCAGTATCAGAACATTTATGGTTGGCTTTACATTTGAGGAACTTCTGTAAAGATATTTTGATATGAAAATTCAAAATATCCTCAATACTAAGAGATTGATGACTTTATTCCATTTTCAACACATCTTTAATTTTTAAAATCCATTTCGTATTACATCGATTATAAATACATTTGATGGTTCTTAAAGAAAAATAACAGAAAGGAGATTCTATAAGTGCTCATTGTGTGGTTTTTGATACTCAGCGGCTAAAACCTTTAATATTTTTTCAAACATACCCAAAAATTGATTCTTAATCAGTAATTGTATTTCGCAGAAACTTTAGGTCCCCCATCATTTGTTACTTGTTATAAATACAAATCTTAGACTACATTCAACATATCCAGAAAAAAGTTTGAGTAATTAAAAAAATTTAATTTTTAGGCTCCAAAATCTAAACTTCATCAAAATTTTAAAATTTTCCACCAGTGGTAAAAAATTGAAGAAAAAAAGGATCCTCAGATTGGCCAACCCTGTGCTAAGGTAAACCTCTGAAGCAAGTCAGACAAGGCAGAATATCAGATCATCAACCAAGATTATGAACTATGTTATCTCCTTATAGTCAGGAGTGTCAAAGGAAATAATGAAGTTTGTAACTTTAAGTACACTGTCTCATGGGTGGAAAGCAGTGAGAAGACTTAGGTGTCCGAAAGATTTTGGATAGAATTGCATCTTATCAGTAGAAAGGAAATCTGTGTTTAACTGAAAAATATAATCGAATAAAACTAGAAGATATTACTGAAAATAAACAAAAAAACCGAAAAAAAACATACAGTGTAGTGCTGGTAAGCAGAATCAAACCTAACATCGAAAAACTTCCTTACGAAAATTCAAAATGGGTTTCGAAAAGAAGGGTCAAAATTTGCATAAAGTCTTAACAGTCCATTGTCACCAGAAGAAGTAAAGGAGAAAAATCTGAACGCCGTTTTTCTCTTTGTTGATTTTTCATAAGCCTTTTACACAATTCTTAGAGGCAAAATAAATGAACTTCTTATAGTATGAAGGCTACTTAATAAATCTGTGGATGCTATTATGGTGTTATCAAAAATACACGTGTGCTGGCTGGTTCTCTTGATGGAAGACGCTAACTATTTTGATAAGTGCCACTGTACTACAGGGAGACATATTAACCCCGTGATTATTTGTTGTACGCTTGGATTGTGTGCTTGAGGTCTTTAATAGATAAAATAAATGAAAATGGATTTAACCTAGTATCAAGAAGATCTAAAAGACACCTTGCTATATAGAGTACTAAAGTGATGACGTCACAAAAACCTTTCGTCGAGGAATCTCAATTTTAACGGGATCACAGTGTTAACCCTGCCACCAAATACCCGTATACAAAATATAGCGTTGAAATCTAGTATCAGGTGCAAGAATAGGCTGTTTGAATTTGGAAAGGGCCTGAAGGAAACACTGTTAATTTTGCTCAGTTCATAAAATTATGAACTGCGTTCATTTAACAAGGTTTTGATACGCATGATTTAAAGTTTGAAAGTGTTTATCTCATCGATTGCTCAAGGTATGGTTCTCAAATTTGGACAGATTGTCTATGACAACAAAAAGAAAGTGATCAGTCCAAAATTTTATCAAATTTCTGATATTCATTGAAATGCTACGTCACACTTTAGTACTCAATAGGATGAGTGATGCAGACTATGCTGATGATCTAGTGCTCCTATCTCCTACAGTCAGACAAACTGAGATTCTTACATAGTCCAGAAAGCTAAGCAAAAGGTATCCGTCCGCACGAGAACGCAGACAAGAAAACATTTGCGACAGTAAATCAAAACGGCACAGATAAAACGCTTGATACTGATAATATTACAAGTGTAAATAAAATAACATTTCTTGGGAGCATAATTCCAGCGCCAGGGATTAATATAAAAGCACGCACGAGGACCTATTAAGAAATTGGCTATTATAGCAGCGATTGATACTCCGAGTGAAAATAGAATTCGAATAAGGAATATAGAAATCCAGAAAATGACACGTAATTTGAGAGATATTTCGGTTTATATATATCTAAGAGCTATCTTGCATCACCTACAAAGAAATTTTACAATGATACGGAAACAATGTTTTTATAGGATATAAATTGCGAGTTGATAAAATATAGGTCTAATGAGAATAATATACGAATCAGAGGGGAAAATTACAATAAAGATACGAGGTAGTTAAGTAGATAGTGACAAGTAAGTGCATTAAAACAATAAAAATAAAAAGCCGACAATTGAGAATTTGAAGAGGGGCTAAATTTTAAAATGAGGAAACTTTCATGAATAGAAAGTTCCAAGTTTGAAGAACATTGGGAAAAGATGTCAAAATCATCAAAAGAAACATCAAGCCCAGCTGTGTTACCATGCTTTAAAACAACTGAATACGACGGGCTGCTAAGAGATTTCCCACTTAAAGCAGAAATTTCCAGATGATCACAGATACGAGTATGCAGATGGCGACGGGTCTGCCCCACAATAATGGCATTACAGCTTTCATACTTAAATCTTAATACGATACTTGATCTGAGAACATCTGGGATCCGATCCTTAAAAGGCAAAAAGTTCTTTAACCGAAAAGTTGAGCGGAAAAGAAACCTAACGTCAAATTGTGGATAGGCCAAGTTTAACAATTATACAACCAGGGAACGAATTTGAAGGGAACGGGCCCCTGTATAAGAATGATAGATACACAAACCGGGATGTCTCTCAAATTACCTGCCATTTCCCAGGGTTTTATATTCCTTATTCGAATTAGCTATGATCTGGATGTATTTAAGGAATCCAGAAGATTTCTTCTCGTTACAGTAACCTCGTCGTTAGTCTTTGATAGTCAAACATGGACTCAGACAAGAAGCTGGAGAGAAGACTAAATGGTAAGTACACCCGAATACCTAGGGTGGCACTAAATGTTTCTATGAGAGTTGAAAATATCAACTGAGCAGCTATATGAACAGTTCAACGCAGTGTCTGAAATAGCTAGGCAGTGAAAATGCGATTTTGGGGGCCATTACTAGAGATCTTGGGATGATCTGGTAAGCAATTTTTTTATTGTTGGAGCTGTTGTATGAGACATTGCGCGTTGACAAGTCAGACAAAGCTTATATTGATCATCTTTGCAATGATACTTGCGCACGTCCTGACAAACTACCGCATTTGCATGCGGACAGGATGGAATGGAGGGAAAGAGTTGTGATAGTCCATGCAAACTGTACAACCTGATGCTGTTTATGGTACGAAACCATAAATACTGAGAGAACGATTCAGGTTTACGCCCACGGTGTCATGCCCTTTGCAAAGCCCTTTACTGATTCCTGGCGCTCTCGTACCTTCATGGTTTAGTCCTGTGTCAGTATAGAAAGAGAATTAAAAACTTGGAAGCAAATTAATAGTTGTTGTACGAGAATGGTGAGAATGGCACTGAATGCGACTTGGCAACAGACCTTGACCAATGGGCAACTTTTTGTAAAGAGCTTCCAAAGAGGGCTACAGTGATTAGGCGAATAGATATGAAAAACGCTGATCATTGAATCGGGCATGAAGAAGAGGCTGCTTATTAACTTGTCATGCAGCAATCTATTGAAGGAAGGACTAACTGTGGGATTCATTGAATAAGACACACATAAATTCCATGTTTTGTCACACAGTGGACAAATGAAACATGTGATTGTCCAGATTCAAGTTCTTATAACATACTCATGACGTGAATCGCTAAAAACATCTACCAGAAGATTAAGAGACTTAGTACAAAACCTTAGTAAGAGGTGTAAAAATGAGCCTATTTTTGTATCAAAAAGGTTGCCATCAGTGATTTATCAAAGGGCATATCATGCTAAAAGACTACAACTAGTAATTTTTCAAATGATTCGTCTTGCTAGTTTGTTCTGATGAAATCACATTTGGATAGCGTAGTCACTCAATACCGCACCAATTAGCAATGTCACTGTCTAAAGATCGACTTAATCAAAGTATTGGTTACAATTTCACTGCGACAAACTCAGACTAAACTACCTTTTAAGTAATCAATGTATACACAATACTACAATGTTCTGCTGAGTCATAAAATCTGAGCGAAGAAAATAAACTGTCTTGTCGCTTTACCCATGACTAAACCGATTGCTGTCTATACGATTTTCCGATTTTTAGATTTGATGGTTTTGATGCTCCGAAAATGGAGAATATCAAGAGCGTGCTAAATGTTCTACACGTCTCAAAACAATGAAGAAGTGAGCGATATACTTAAAAATACATGGGAAAAAGAAACGTTGCAGGTTTATAAATTGTCATTGCCCAACATATATTTTCGACTATTAAAATTGGAGATAAGCAAAACCCTTAGAATAGTTCTCCCGAATAATATTGGAAAAGTGAATCATACTTCACCCTGCACTGCGCACGTGCAGTAATCTTATCACGTCCACTACTGACTATTTCATAATGGTCTTATGTAATCAGAAAAGAATACTTCTATAACTGAACCATAAACAATAATCACAATAAAGACTTGAATGACATTTTCAGTTTAAGCATCTGCTGCCTACAACATGTATCCTACAGTATGCATTTTTATTTCCCCTAAAAGTTATTATGATAAATCTAGAGATACCTCTTGAGTTTCCATCTCTCTTCCTTGCAAAGCTTTACCATCTTGAGGCGCGACACTGGCAGTCTGCATAGGAATATTCTGGCTTTGGACTTCCTTCGGTTCAGCTTCAGGCTCCGATTGTTTGGTTGGTTCTGGTTCTTTTACCGGTCCTCCATTACTAGTTTTTGATGGCGTGGCTCCTTGCGTATCTTCAGGCGGCTTGTTGGATGGCTCTGCTTTCGTCATCTCAATATGTACTGCTGGAACATCCGGCTCCAGGCCTTGATTCGTCTTTCCGTCGTGTTGATCGTGAGGATATTCATAACTGCTGGAGGTACTGTATTTCTGTTTGGTTGGTCCTTCCCCTTCGACGTCTTTGATGCGATATGAAAAGCGCCTTCCTGGCTGTTTCCTGCGATTACAATACTAAAACGAGGAGCAAAGTACTCCGTAAACTGTTTGTACAAGCAGCGAAGATCAGTTAACAGAACAAGGGTATTTACTAGGCAGTGGTCGTTCTGCAAGAACCTGTAGACTTTAAGCAATCATGGTATATTGCATTCGCTTTAAGACTACTAATATGCTTCCTCGCGCTTGTTACTTGGAGAGGGCATTTGTAGAAAGAAGAGCTCTCCGCATCGGAGATTGCCCTTAATTACCACACGGGGTCCGCACAATGCCACACAGAGTAAGTGAATCTTTCAGCCGGGGTTGCAAGCGTTTCGGACGCCTTGTAATCGGCAAATGTTTGACATTTTGCACTTTGCAACTCTCCAAAACGGCTAATATTGACATCTGTAGATGTCGAAAGAAACATTACAGAGGGGTATTTACAAATTGGGTGGTACGGTTTGCCCAGCCTTTCCATGAAACTTTAAGCTTGAGGAGATTCTTAGAAACAATAATCGTAATTTTACCGTCAAGGGGGTATTAACAGTGAGTGATGCGAAAGTTGCCTACTCGTTGCTTGTATTTGACTGATGTCACTTAAAAAGGGGGAAATGGGTTAAGACTTTAATAGATCTACGAATCAGTATTCACAGTCTTATCCAGACTAATATTATAAAACTGTGGCCATTTTATAGGAATATGTAAAAAAGTACATCGGGAAGGATAGGTTGAAATAGAAAGCAGGCTGATAATTGCCCACAGATCTTCAGAAGGAGCTATTAACACGAACACCTACATTAAACAAATTCAAATATAGACTATATTTCGTACCTTCAGATTTATCGTAATCGTTGTAAATGTGGATAAATTTCTGGCTTGGAAGTTGTGAAACAATTTGCTGACCTTTTTTCATCAAATTGCAGTCTTAGGGCTAAGCAACCGAGTTGTCGTTGGAAAGGGTAACCGTTGTGCAACATCGTAGTCTGTCAGAGATTTGTCGCGACAGGGCCCGCCACTCTTTTGCTGATAAAATTTAAAACGTGTTGGCATAGTTGTGACCATAGTATGCCATCTTCATAATCCTTGTTTTTATATTGATAAAATTAAGCAAATATTAAGTCTCAAATTTTCTGTGCCCAGAACGCTCATTTGACCCCAATTCTTTTAGCTCGCCTCCCTCCACTTTCAAAACCGCTCTGCGGTCCGTGGGCATTCGTACGAGCTTCATTAGCTAATTAAGCAAAGAACAGCTAGGCAGGTAGTATGATACCTTTTATAGTAAGTAAAAAGCTCGTAACTCCTAAAAAAGTTTAGCATCCTAATGTACAAGTTTAAGTTACTATGGATAAGTGTAACTACTACTTCTTAAATATTACTTGACACTCGTTACTTACAACAGCCAATCGAACATGACCTTATCTAGGCTACTCTTTACTTCAAGAATAAATTCAGTAAGGCTATCTAGGCCAAGAAATGATGCAATTTCTTAAGGTACGTCCGGGTTGTATTCAGAGTAAATCATTAAATAGCGTATTGCCCAATATACTGCATGGCAATACTATTCTAATTGGAACAGGTGATTTTCCATTTCCAAACATCTGTACCCATAGCCACGCAATTAGCCTCTAAAAATACATTCATAACATTATTTATTAAGGCCTACATAGTAATCACTCATTTTAGCTATTTCTACTCCCTCCACACATTTGAGTTCGTTGTGCTAGTAGGTAGGTAGCTCGGAGGGTGACGGTTCTCGAGTGTGAGGCGGCTTATGACGTACGGTACGGGTAATGCAAAATGCCAAATAAAAGCCCTGAGTTTACATTGATTTGTAGACATTCTCTTGAGCGGAAGAGAACATTCCTTATGGATAATGCGCGGAGAGAATTCACTTAGCAAGTGCACAAAAAAGAAAACGAGTTAGCTAAGTCGGCAGAGGGCTGGTCTAGCAAGCTGAAGGCTGATGGTTCCAGCCTATGCTCTGCCGTCAATCTGAAAAACTCCTAATGCAAACCCAGCAGGAAAATGGGTACCTGGAGAAGGATTAAGGCTGGCGAGGAAAGGAACTGGTCGCCCTACGTCAAAACGCCGTGGCTCAGGACATGTGTTTCTCTACCCTATCACATCCTCTAGGCTCTTTAAAGAGTATAGGACTTTCTTTTACCCTTTTGTATGCAGCTGACATTTATATTTGCGTAGTATTTGTATTCGGTGGAGCTCATACTTAAGTGGGGCTAATATTTCAAGTGTTTCCTTACCTTGTCGCCCCTATAAACAAGCAAAGCAATTTTATCCAATATGACACACTGCAGACTAACGATCATTAACGCAACCCAAAGAATGCTAGAAAAGTTTACAATCTGCATATAAGCCATGGTTATGTTTGCATGCTACTCGCATGGCAGATCACGTTCAATAACAGCTGAAGACAAACTCTAGCAAGAATGTGATCTTTGCAATTGCCAATTACGTCGACAAGCTGCTGTTATATGAATATTTCTGCTCACTCTGAATAGAGCTCAAGCACTTTTCTTCTGCACAATCTACAACTGTTGCATCTAATGAATTGAAATTACCGACGCCCACCACGCATCTGCATCGACGGCCATCTGACCTCATTAAAATCTAATCGAACGTGACCCTCAGGTACCTGTTTGCATTTCTTTCTGTAGCGTAAGAGAGGCCTGTTGCAATCATTTTACTCTTTCAAAAATACGATCATTTTTTGACGCTAAACAGTTGTAGTGAAGTCCGGTATTAGGAGTCTTATAACGCGGCATTCATTACCTGCAACTTACTTAATACTCCGAATCGAGTTACTTTCTCCAACCTCACTTTGCAATACAGTGAGCACACTAACAATCATGCTCAGCCAGACAATATTTAGAATAAGTACACAAACTACCTGAAGTGCTATAATTATTCAGAAATTACTCCGGTCGATATACGCTAAAGAACTTTGGTTCCATTTGCTGCGCCTCGGATAGGGACAATACGTTTATGCCATCAAAACCCCGCTAATCTTTATATTCCTTGCCATTAAAATGTACAAGAGATTATCCAACTCCTCCTTCATGCGTGCCTACGTCATCAATGTATGACCCGTGCTGCTCTGTTTCAATTTTCGGCCTTCGCCTTGCACCCCCTACGACAAATTTTAGTGACCTCGGGCCTGTACTTGTTTAACTTTCAACTGAAACATCAGTAGTTAAATAGGGTACAACGTGCAACTGTGTTAGACAAGTCACTAAAGCATATTTGGCTAGTATCGTCTACACGTGGGTGAGGAGACACGATGTACTCAAACTGAGGCTTACAAATCTACTCACCAGATAGAGGCAGCACAAAACCCATGCCAAGATTGCTAAGCAAGCGATTGTTAAGAGCACAATCATCCAGATCGGCCATCCCAAGTCATCTTCCTTTTTTTCTTCCTCTTTGACCAAAATGACGCGGGAAACCTAAATACAAATTAATGAGATTGTAACTGACTGAAAATAATTCCAAGGCAGATCAAATCTGCGTTTAATGATAAGTTTTCACAATGCAACGGTTGCAGCAGAATTTGTTGAATTTTAAGTCTCTCTGTACTATACTACTCTACTATTTCCTTCACCGCCACGCAATTATTTACCTATTGTCTTAAGCACGGAATGCTTCATTGTTCTTAGAACATTCCTCACTTTAATAATTTCACGCATGGATTTTTAAGTTCATATTTAAACAAAGTAAGAGCTATGTTACCTCACTTGACAATGGCAACAGGTGGTGCCGAAACGTTGTGTTTGAATTAGAAAATAAAGATTGATCATGTAGTAACACAATGGTTTTATTCGTAGTCCTTAGACCCTGCAAGACAAGCAGCGGTACAAAAATCTAGAGCGAATAGCAGTTAAGCTAGTGAAAGTGCAGAGAGACTTAGAGTTCAACAAATTCTGCTGTGGCAATGATATGCTTCCAAACTAAACTTAATGCCAGGGTTATGAAGGTACCGCTCAGCTATAATAAAGTAAGCTGTTGGTTCTCTTCAGGCAATTAAAACTTTTCTCTCTTCAGAGAGTAAAAACAATTAGGGTAATACTTAAAACACAAGTAAGGGTTATTTTATGGTTTGATGTATTTTGTAGCAATATGGATGAAGGGAATCAACTTACAATATTATAGAGTAACTCAACCTAAAGTTTCAAACTTTAAGGCATTATAATGACAGAGCTCAGTTTGCACGGTTAAAAAAAGGCCTTAATCATCTCGAAGTCCGGGGCAACATTGATTTCAAACCAAGATTTTTTGCAATAAAAGAAGAGACGAAGTAAACAATGCAAAATTACCTTTCCTGCAAATGTAGGTCCCAGCTCTTTCGTTTCATCTTTTTCTACCAGTTTGTTAATCAAATCAACTGCTAATTTGGTACTCTCTTCGTCCACTTGGTTATCCTTGTCAAGAACGACGAAATCAACGATAGTAGTTGACGCGCCCTCACTTTTGGTTTTTACTAGCTGACATTGGCCAGGCTCGAAAGATTTGCCTGTTTCTTTTGATAGTAAACGGCAGACCTGATGAAGAAAGTCCTTCTGCTTAGCCTTAAAATCGGCTTCTGGTAAATTAATAGTGACTCTGCCGAATGTTTTAGTACCTGGTGGTACCACAGGTGGTGCTACGGATGTCGATGGGACTATGTAAGAGCTAAAGGCTGCTGTAACTGAAATTGAGGTTGTCGCGATGATAGTTGACGTTTGCAGTTTCGTTATTTCACCCAAAACTGACGACAAGTCTGGTGTTAGTGAAGGTGTAGATGGTCCAACAGATGCTTCACTTGGCGTCGTTATTTGATTAGTTATTTCCATTTTTGTAGTTACAACCGACTTAGAGCTTGGCCTTTCTGAATGAAGTGCAATCGATGACGTCTCATACTTGCTCAAAAGTGTTTTTCGCTTATCCATCGATGGCATGGATGTTAGGTCATACGACGACCGCGCAACTGTCAGTTCATGGGAAGGGCGTACTGCCACTGTTGTTCCTTGGGTAACAAGTACGTGTGTATCAGAGACTGACAATGATGGAGTGACAGTAAACCCAGACATGGCTGTGACAGCTGCAGTAATACTTGCGGTTCTGGCAACTTCGTGTACTGAGGTGGATATTCTTGACGACTGTACCAACGTTTTTTCAAATGAAGGGCTTGTGACCAACACTGTGTCACTTATTGATGTTGTATCACTTTTTAATACTTTGACAGATGTCTGCTTTGTCTCTACTGGCACTGATGTATACCGATGGGTGGCAACTACTGCCATTGAAGAGGTGGTGAAAAGTGGCGTTTCTTTAGGAACAACTGTGGCTTGAGTTTCCTTCTTCGATACAAGATCCACAGTTGTCTTAGAACTAACGCTTTCAATTAGTGATTCCCTGGCTGTAGGAGAAATCGACGTCCCTTTGTCTGATGACATTGCTATTGCTGTGACAACAGTTGTCACTGGACTTACCACGCCATCGGACGCTGTTCTGCTCACTGATGGCGTTTTCACTAAGAGCTCAGTTGAAGCTTTGGGCGATGATGCAATTGATGTTGCAGTTGGTGTTGCAATTGATGTTGTCAGACTTAATGCAGTGGCTATTTCAGAAGGGCTAAGATTCGGTTCAACACTGGAAGAATATATTGACGTTGTTTCTATGGTCATAGAAGCCCGTTCATGTGAGCTGCTTAATAGTAGCAATGGAGCTGTAAAGATAAAATCGATGAAAGCGTTTTTATTTTAACAACAGATTAAACTATAAAACTGCAAAATACTTCAATGCTTCCATTTAACCCTCATTTAACAAACAGCCTTTCTTAAAGCTTAAATATAACCTTGCCATTTCAAAATTTCTATATATGCGGTTAATTATAATTGCAACCGCAGGTATTGTTTCTCGGGCAAGAAATCTAGCAACAAAATAATACCTTTTAGCAGTATTAGTATATAACTCGATATAAAAACTCCCTTCAAAAACACTTTTTAAAGCTGATACATAGAAACGCATCCTTTTTCTATAACACTATAATAAAGTAGATAATTTAATAAGAGATATAATAGTCGTAGTGTCAAAGCTAGAGATATTACACATGGATCAACCCATAACATACCCCAATTTCTTGAAATCCTGACAATTGACATTAAAAGATATTGCAAAACTACCCTACTGCTCCTTAAAAGTTCAAACAGGGGTCACCATCGCCTAAATGAGCAACACAAACGTTACCCATGGGCACTGAAAAGGGTCGTTTAATGCTTTTATTCACACGTAAGTGCAGCTTCTAAAAATCGACAATTTCTAAGTACTAGAAAAGTATACTTATTCGATGCCCACATGGTGAATTTTGATGTTAAAAGCAACACAATGTTATTTTCTGTTCATCACCTTTTAAATCAGTTACTTTTCCAAAGAATTTGCAAGCACTACCAAGGGGTATGGCCCTTCAACAGCTCCCGAAACACTAATTGCAGGATACCTCCGTAATATAAAACAGTCATCTTTGGATAGGCACACTTAATGCTAATAACCCTTACTCCCTAAGGATGCTTGTCTCTTTGCCCTACTCCATCTACGAGTTTTCTAATTTCAGGAGTGACATTCATTTGCTTCAAACTAAAATATAATAATAACTGTCCTAACGACAACGAACTACAGGTTCCGAAATACTATGAGAATAACTTATAAAAGATAGAGAATAAAGAATATTAACGGAGCAGGAGAAGTAATATAAGTGGCAGGCAATAGGTACATAGGAGCTGAGGATTACTCCAGCAGCGAGGGAGGTTTTCACATTCACCCACGCAAATCCGGAAACCCTACAACACCCGAAACACCATACCTGGCTTACTAGAGAGTAGAGACCCATCAAACGTAAACGTTTCGCAAGAAATATGTCCTTCATATTAAATTACCCTTATGTGGACCGACCAAAGGCGCACCACATAAGAATAGCCCTAGCCTTTGCCAACTGGGAGTCCACGGCGTAAACCGTATCGAATCATACTACGTTACATTCAATAGACAAAATTATGGGAATAGGGAAATCAAAGTACATCCAATGGGTGAGTGAAATAGGATGCGCAGTGAAAGTGATTTCCCCTGACTCCGATATCGGTAACTATTGGGAATCAAATTTATAACACAAAGAAAGAGTAATAAGCAATGATAGTATACCACTGGATGAAGCACCACATGTTCTATTCTGTTTTTGCTTTCCTAATTTTTGTTGCGAACATGACCGCTTCGTGCAAAATTTCATAGGTGGATCTGTGCAGTCCCTTGAACGGCTTTGTACACTTCCATTGCATGGTATCTTGGCCCATGGGGTCCACTCCTCGTAATACTTAAATGAACCTAAAATTTAAAGGCATTTGCTAATTAATCGCGAAGCTAGCATATCTAAAGAACTAACCGCCAAGTTCTGTGGGCATTATCCTTTACCTGATTCACTGTGTTCCTTCTATCAACTCATTTACTCATTGGCTCATTCATCATAATAAGATTCAAACACAATTCACGATAACCCAATATGCTTGGGGATGCCCGTTAATGAATATCAATGGTTCTGCAGCTGATCAGGGAAGGCAAGGCCGTCAGCAAACAAGACTGATCCATGAAAATTGACTGCAAGGAATGATAAAAAATGGACAACTTGACTATTAACATGGGAGTAGGTTATTGTTGGCCATTATCCCACCTCACTCCATTGCCTGGGTTAATCGTAAGTCCTGTTAGCGGAGTGAGATAACAAAACAGAACAAGCGGAAGAATACAGTCCCGGTGAACTCCGTTAAAAATTCTCAGAAATATCCAACTTTCAATTAGAAACGTAATCCATAACAGCTTGAGTTAAGCTATAAATTGATGAAAATGTCCAAACATAGCCAACTGGAAGGTTCCATTACTAGGCTGCCTTCCACCATATAATTCGGTTCATACTATCGAAGGGCTACGCTGCGATCAGGCAGGGCTCATTGGAAAAGCTGCTGATCTTGTGTGACTCAGCCTGATAAACATCCCCACTTCTGATCGCAAGGGATGTTCTGTTGGAAGCCTCGATTTCATTCACATAAGGCGTTGCAAACACACCTACATGTACTAATCTATGACTTAGTAAAGTAGTCCCTCGTCAAAATAAAATGATCATTGTAGAACTGTTTGCATTGGTTTTGAGAAAAGTATGCAACGAGCATGTTGTTGTCACCAGTTAACGAAGGGAGTTCTGGTCTAAAAAGCATTTCCAGAGAGTTCGCGTATAGTTAGGCAGTTTTAAAGTCTTCTAAAAACCAACGTAAGAAGTGGGGTTGGGATGTAGTGTTATAGCATACTTACACGTTTCGGCACCAGATTGTGAATGATGAACTCTTGTGCGTGACAGTAAACTAAGTTGCATACACAGGATATACCAGAAAAATGTCACGAAGCTAATGAAGTCAAGGCAAGAAACTCTTTCTAAGGACAAATCTCAGTTTTTTTTAATCTTTGGTAAAGCAATCTTGGGCGCTTATTCAAGACAAAAGCGGATCGGATCTTTTTTGACTATTATTTGTTCAGGCAGAGACATCATTACACTTGAATTTAGAGGGCTTTTGTAAAAGCTCGTTTGGAATTTTCTTGTTTTTGGCTCTTTTTCATACCTAGAATTACGTCGAATATGTATAGAATCATCAATTTTGCACGAAATAGCGAAAACATTGTGTACTTAAAAGCTTTTTTCGTCTGACACTCCTCAGAGTACTAACGTCAGATTTCGCACCCTTTGCACCGACTACCATGACTGCATTATCACATATGTGTTTTCTGGCCTGCCAAAGCTGCTCCGTGTACCAACTCCCACCAAAGAACATCGCCAACTGGTTAATCTTAGAGTAGACTGGCTGAAACATTTTTGGAGGGGGATCTGTAGCTCAGTCCAACCTCCTTTGTACTGCAGAGAATTGTTACAAAAGTAGAGCAGGAATTCCTCCTTTTGTGTAAGGACTTTCTGCGTGCCCCCTAAACGACTACCTCAGCTGCCCTTGTCAAATGACTACATTCAACAGTGTTTCAGCTTTACTTTTAAACTATGAAAAATGATTATCAAAAATGTAGGAAATTCTTTCTATCAAGAGATCCCCTACAGAAGATAGGGTGAAGATAAGGATGACGTGGATGAAGAGAACGAAAACGTTCTACCAATTTTTCTGAACCGCACTATTGACTTCTTTCGGACCCTGTTAGTTACAGATAAATAATTCTCTAAAGCGGTGCCGGACACAGATAGAAACCCATGCTACGAATTTCGAAGGTACTTTATGAACACTGGGCTTTGCTTAGCGGTCTTGGCTTGTGGTACGTTTCTTCTACGATGCACTATGAATATGATTGACAGCTCGTTTAATTTTATAACGCAAATCGTTGTTAAGTGTCTTGTGATTTACTTGTATTACCTACTGGGGTCTAATTTGACATTCCTATGATATCTTGTGTAACAACGCGTACGATCTTCATAAAAAGTCATAGTGATGGATAGCAAAAGAAATGGCCTCAAAGGTCGCAAAAAGGTTCACCCTATTAAAGTTTTTGACTTGTTTGATGACCTCCCCTGTCGTGTTAGCTTGAAGTCTGTGAAAACGGGTGAAAGCTGCGCATGAGTAGCTGTGACTGGTACCCTTGCCAGTTTCACTGACTCCACGTCATGCTGCTAACGTTATGATGTTCGCCGTGATAGGGTTAAGAAGATACTTTTGGCTTTTAAAGGTCTATCTACAGTCGGTGTAAGCTTTATATGCTATTGTGCCTGCCTCCGATTATCATGCATCTCAGTTATATAATACCCTTACTCTGTTCATTTCGACAACTATTAACCAAGAATGAAAAACTGCAATGACGTGATAACCTTTGGCACTGTAGCCGGACCAAGTAAGGATTGTCTCCTTAAATGGACTGATAACGAGGCAGACATCGAGTTGGCGAGTAGCTGTAAAACGCTTTATCAACCTCGGAGACACTTGTAAGTCCTGCTCAAGTCAATGTTAGTACATTATAAGTTCCTTTTTGCAGTCTTTACCAGGCTTGGTGCGCAGAACAACTCCGGATTTTGCTCCATTCATGGCAAGAATACGAATATCGTCCAAGATGTTGTCATGCGTACCATTTTTCTTTAAAGCAGATTTAGTTGGGGGATATAACTCTAATCTGTGACTCTCCTGTGTTTCCTAATCAACCATGCCTAACCACGGACTATCAGTTCTAATGACATGGCTTGCTTGAATTAAAAGCGACCGATACACAGTCATTTGCGTATGCAAAAAGCAAGGAAGGATAGAATACTTGTTAGTGAAAATGGGACGTTTAAGACGAATGTAACTTTTAAGTTATGATATCGAAATGGCAGATAGTACTGCTAGCATATTCGAGGAATTTGAGCTCTTCTACCAGCAACAGTTGGTAAGTTAGAAATGTTCACATCTTCGTATAATATTGTCACCGATCCTCTTACATCGTATTGAATGTTAAAAATATTTTACTGAGGTTGGTAGAAATTTGGCTGTGTTCTCACCTTGCTCTACTTATCGCCTTTGTTTGATCGAACTAGTGTGTAATTCCTCTGGCTTAAATGCTGGTAGGACTCGCTTTTTTGAAGAAGACTACTGAGTGTTATGATCCATGTTTAGGCAGACAATTTCTTAAGTTTGTGTCTCTCTGTCTTACCTGAACACGCAATGGTCTTGGCAAAGGCATTCTAAAGCCATTAATGTGTATTATGATTTCATATTCTGTTGAATGTAATGAAGACATAGCTCGACACGTTATGGTTCAATTTTTTCTACTAAGAGTACATCGTAAGGTTGGCTGTGTCCTGTTTTGTCAACACAGTCGATCCAGTTAAGCGACGGAGTTTATATTGTTAGCTGTTTGAACGAAGATTATGGCGTTCCTTTTTTGACGTTATAATACGTTGCTAATAACATTTTGGATAGAGATTACGGTTTAAAGAATTTCAAAGTATTCCTTCTTAGTGAAAGCGGGCTGTAAATTGTTTACAAGAAATGTAAAGCCTTACCGTTGATGCATTAAAGGGACCAGAGCTGCTTCTTTAACGCAAGACCAAATAGTTGCAAGGGGACTAGGAGAAGACGTAACTTTGTGTTAAGTGATGGGTAATAATTGTTTACTATAGTTGGCTATATCTCCCTCCAGTACTACTCGTCCGATGGAGATCCTCGTTAACTATGTGTAACTGCTCAATGGTAAATTTAATGCCAATCTAGAAATTTGTGTATGCGCTGCTTCACTTCCAAGTGCTAACTGATAATACCCTTTTTAATCCGAGACTGAGTACTAGCTTTGACGTAAACCTTTATTTGTATGTAGCAAAAACCCAGCGTGTTACCATGCCCAAATTTGAATCTTATTTGAGAATGAGCTCAGTTGGATGGAAATGATATTGATCAAAATATGGCAACAATTCGAACCAGAGAAAGTTTGTTTTTAATATAGAATTAATAGAATTTTGGCACTTTGTATGTGCCTATTATATATCTGTCTTCTGATGATACAAAGGCAACATTTGGGGTCATTGTTTGTCAAGATGAGGCTGGTAGGTTACGCATTGTTCTGCGTCTTGAAAGAGAAAGATTTAAATTGCCAGCTTTGTACAACCTAAATAGATGGTTGTAATTTAGTTATGTTGTTATGCAGTAAATCTTGATAAGACCTTGTTATTGTTCGTCACTCGTGCGCTGCTGTTGAAGGTAATGTAACTGCTCTTGGTGGCCTTGGATGTTGTCTATTGTTGACAAGGTAACTTTGCCGGGTATCAGGGAAATTCAAGGGGGGTAGTGTCTAGTAGACATAGTAATTGTGTAAAATCTGGTAAACAGAGAGATATTACGTCAAATATTTGCTATTTACGGCATTTCTCATTTGATAAGAATAAAGACGTTTTGGCGTAATCTTGTTTTAACATCGTTAAGATTTCGTGCCTTCTGTTAAAACACGCAACAGCCAACGTACATAAATAAGACGACTTAGTGACGTGACATTTGTTTCCTCTTGTTAGTAGATAGAGCAAATGTTTTTTTCGGATAAGTTTTGTCTGTTCTGTAAGCTTATGAA